>PVJA010015500.1:0-45240 GCA_004027025.1 Myocastor coypus
ACCCTCTTCTTCCTCCTCCTCTCCTCATCCCTTCCCTCTTTCTTCATCTCCTCCCCCACCTTCTCTTCTTCTTCCTCCTCCTTGCACTTCTTCCACCTCTGATGCTGAGCATTGCAATGAGAGCCTTGATCTTACCACCAATCAACCATACACCCCTAGCCCATGCTTTCAGTTTTTATTTGTTAAGTAAGCACCAGAGGAAATTTTTCTTTGGCTTAGAATTGTAAATCTTCTAAGACAGAGGCCAAAGTATCTGTATGACTCATAATAAAATGTCAAAGGGAATATCAAAGAAATGAAACAGCTGCCTACTTGTTAAATTGATTCTATACCCACTCTGACTAAATCTTGGAGTCTTTCTGAAATTGACTAATTTCTAGAGAAGTTCTTCCACGTGGAAGAAGAGGAGGAAGAGGAAGAGGAGGGGAAGGAGGAGGAGGAGGAGACCATTGAGCACAAACCCAGATGTCTGTGCAGAAATTTCATCTGTTGTGAAGAAGAAAGGATTTATGGGAATAGGTCACAGCCTGAGATATTTCATGGTAGATCTATTTAGTCAGAAATTTCCTCACTGATGTTCCTGGTGCCCATGTAACTCCAGGCATGGCCCCCTCCCCAGCTCAGCCTCACACTGCTGCTTTCTGGGAAGAATGGTTTAGGTGTGTATGGAAAAAAAAAAGTCTCCTAGGATCTGAAGGGAGTTGTGCTGTTAACAGCTGGACGAGGCTCTGATGAAAGAAACTCAGGGAAGCCCAACCGAGAGCGCAGGTTGAGCCCCCTCCATACACATGGCTCCGGGAAGACTACAGCATCCTTGTTCCAGGTCTTAGTCACGGAGGGCAGCATCAGGCCTGAGATCGGGCCAGTTTTGGGTCGGGGCTGGGGTCGACTCAGCCTGACGTCTCCCTGCCTTGTCTCTGGCCATTGAGCGTTACAGGGAGGTCTAGGTTACTCTAGTTGGAAGACGCCACAATCCATGGGGACGGAAGTGACTGAACCTCAGGATACGGGAGGAAAAGGAGAATGCCCTTTTATGGCTTCAGGCCGTGGAGTTTTGTCAAATACTTACTTGCTGAGGACGTGCCACCTGGGGTGCCACCAGCGCTTCTAGGCCTCATGATTCTGCACTCACCCTAGGAGCAAGTGTACAATATACCATAAGCCTATTCCTCTGCTTGGTCTTTTGATAATTCGAACAAGAATTGTTTAAACATCTTTTATTTTATTACCTGTGATTAATACCATCTTGCTTGTGTTGCTTTTCCATTCTTGCGTATATAAATATGAATTATAATACATTAATGAATAATACTACTTCCCCAAATAAAATTGGTATAAAATGATGTCAGCAGGTTTGCCAGCATTTTGTATTTTGTTTTATAATAGCGAGTTTATACTATGCTGAAAAAGACCTGATTGACTAGTGCCATGTAAATGGGCAACATTTGAAATGCACAACGTCCCATTTGGAATTCGCTTTCAGTCTTGAGCCAAATCTTTTCAAAACATTATTCTAAACCCATATTCCAACCCAGACAAAATCTTTGGGAGGTTTCGCCTGAAAGTTCTCTAAACAAGCCAACCCGATGGGAAATTCAAAGGAAAATAGAGTCTGACCCTTTAACAACCGCAAAGGAACTTACACCATAAAGTTCACTGTAGAAAGTGCTTTCTCTCTCTTTTTTTTTCTGCATTTATGACAGGGTGTACAGGAATCCACTATGAAGATCTGACTTGGAGTAATACTCCTCTTTCCAACCTGCAAAGTTCTGGGATTACAGGGGCACGCCACCACGCCCAGCCTCCATCTCCATCTCAGTGTAGCAAGCCAGGGATCCGACCAGGGGCCCCTCGTCTACCCCGCCAGGCACTTTAGTCCACTGAGGTGTCTGGCTGGCCCAGTGTTGTCTTCCTAAATAAAGCGTAATGGCTGTTATCTTGGTTACTTTTATTTTGTTATGGAGACAAGATATCTGATGCCCCAAATTAAGGAAAGCAAGGTTTGGTTAGTTCAGCATTTATAGAGGTTCAGTCCAGGGTCAGCTGGCCCCTAGGCCAGGCGGTGAGGAAGAGCAGTGGCAGACCACGCAGACTCCCCACCCTAGGGAGGGCACAGCCCTCACACTGCCGCTTCCAGGGCTAGATAGGAAACTCATAGCAAACTCTAGACTTGGCTGCCACTGAAAAGGCGGTGAGGCACGACTGCTTGAGCTTTGGAGGGACATCCAGGCACAAGTGACAACGGATGTCCTGATACTTGTTTGGCAGATAAGTAATAGATAAAATGAAAAGTGAAAGGAGGTGGAAATTTTTCATATTCAGATGACTAAGGATTTAATGATCACAAAAATCGCTGGCAAGACTGTAGTTTTGAAAATCATTGGCAAGACAATCAATGATTTTTCTTTCTTTATTTCTTTTATTTAGTCTTTCTTACTTTCCTTCTCTTTTATATCTTTCGTCTTTCTCTCTCTCTCTCTCTCTCTCTCTCTCTCTCTCTCTCTCTCTCTCTCTCTCTCTTTCTTTCTTTCTTTCTTTCTTTTACCAGGAGTAAAACTGAGGACTTTCCTCTTGGCACTCTTGGCAGGCAGGTACTGTGCCACCAAGCTATACCCGTGGACCGCTCCTTTCTTTAAACTGTATTTTCGCTTGACATGTTGCATTTTTTCCCTGTTAATTTTCTTATTCTACTGCTTTGTTTGTTTTCATTTCGCTGTAGTCTGCCCTCCTTCTGCCGAGCCTTCACCTACGAGCTGCCCCTGAGAAGTACCTTACTCAGTTAGATGATAGCCGAGCACAAAGCTGTGGGCAGTTCAGCTCTGCTACCTTAATCAAACTACCTGGAACTGGATCTAATACACCTGCTGAAGGACATTCGCGAAGCACAGCTGTTGAAACGGAGGTTAGAGCTGAAAAGTGAGAATTTAGCTAAAATCCTGTATGGCCGCTGTCTTCGCCGCACTGCCCATCGCTGCTGAGTTGTTTCTATTTTGTTTCATGTGATATAAGGGTTCTTTAGTCCGTGGCCTTCCCAATTTCTTATCGCTTCATGTACCACCTTCCCATGTCTCTACTGTCCGTACCATTCAGACATCCAGCTTCCAATCTTGGGTCACGACAAACTCTGCCTCACTATGATTTTTACCGTACCATCTATCCCACAGTCCCAGCTCACATTTATTTGATCCTCCAGGGAGTCTCTCTACTTAAATGGCCTGCTTCTAATGGCCAGTTTCTAACATAGCTCTTAGAATTGTACAGAAAAGGGGCTGGGGCGATAGCTCAGAGGTATAAATGCCTGCCTGGCAAGCACAAGGGCTTGAGTTCAATCCCTGGCCCTGCCGTGCGGTCTCGGCCTGGATCTCAGGGTGCCCGCTGTGTAGCCCCAGAACTGGCTGTGGTAGCACATAGCTGCAATCCCAGCACTCAGGAGGTGGAGCTGGGAGGATCTCTGGGAGATCGAGACAAGCCTGTGAGCTATAAAAGTGAGTACAAGGCCAGTCCCAACTGCAGAGTGAAACCCTGTCTCAACACAAAAGGAATTGCACAGAAAAGTATTGTCACGTGTCCATCTTGCAGGCCAAGGCGTGCAGGCGAAGAGAGAAGACTTGTTGAACAAACCTAAGTAGAAAAATCTCAGGATTTCTTCCTCAGTGGTTCAGGGAGCCAGCTACTCCCTTTATAGGCACGCCATTAGCTTGTCCACCTTTTCCTCCATTAGAGGCTACTGCGAGGGACCCGCTCGGCAAAACAACTCAGAGACTTTATTTGCACAAATCAAATGCGATGAAGGCAACCTGGGAAGGCTTGTGCTGGCAATGTTTCCTCAGAAAGGTAAATAATAAGCGTTTTCGGCTCCAACTTTAGAAATGGAGGCTCACAGTCAGAAAGTACTGTTTATCTTTCTCATAATTGTCCAGCCAGGACCTGGTTTTCCCAGAATGATACATGAACAAATGGCACGCTATACAAACATTCTGCAGAAGCTACGTGTCTGTAACAGAAGCACATTTATGCCCCACAGTGATGCCGAGTCGCTCTGTGCTGTTTTTGTTACCCATAATTGCAGTTCTACGCACAGAGCCCGGAGAAGAGAACAAATGCTTGGAGGATTGATTCCTTCCGGTGCTTTGCGGTGTTAGTGATTGACTTGTTTGCCGCTGAGAAGCGCTGTTTTTCCTGCAGGGCACCGAGGCAGTGTGATAGGTGCTGAGCTTCCGCCGCATTTTCTTACACTCTCGCGCTTCTCGGGCCAGGGAGCTAGACTCCACGGTCAGTGGCCCCAGCTGACGATGTGGAGGGCTCGAGCTGTACCTTCTTCCCCACTTCCTGCTCTGAAAACACCCAGTCCTGACTCGTCCTAGAGCAAGCTTCCTCCCAGAGTTTGGAGGGGCCGCCAAACACAGGCAGAGCCTGAGCGGGAATCCCTGGTCGGCGGCCCTGGCTCTGCAGCTGGGGTGGGGCGCGGGCTTCTTTTTCCCCCAAATGGGAGGGTATTTAAGCTTTTATGGCTGTCTTGAGTCATACATTATAAGCTACATTCTATGAATATGCATTAGTTACCTCTTTTGAACTTCTTTGAAACAAATTCTCATAAATAAACAAAGAACACACCACACCAACTGACAGAGTAATTTAGACTCCGTGCTTTGTGCTAATGGAGTGAAAAGAATAAAAATTTTCAAGGGCTTCAACTCTCAATTTTAATAAATTTCATGGAAATCGGATCAAGTCCTAATTGCTAATTAATATGAAATTATTAAAAAGAGATTTCAATTACATACCACCATTGAATTCTGATGTCGAAAATTAAATTAGGAGAGTCGGTTGTTTCTTTTCCTAAATCCAGACCTACTGAAAAGCCTTTTCCTGTAAATTCTGAAAGGAAGTTGGCGTTCCGTTATGTTGCTGAAGACAAAAAAAAAAAGGAAAGAATGCAGTGCAGCGTGCGTATGAAATAGTAGGCTCAGCCTCTCGGTGGAGGCCTTTAATGGCACTTCACCGTCGCTCTGCTAATTACTCTTCATCTGAGGTGTCCCGTAACGATGTTGGACACTCCTGGCTCGGGCTCACTGGCTCGCTTCATTAGCATGTCCTTCCCATTCCACATCACAAGGTTTAATTGTAATGCCGGATATGCACAGCTCTCCACAGAAGTCTAATCAAAGTGGATTCACTTGTATTATTAATATCAAAAATCAGTCCACTTGCTATTTTTATAAATAAAAGAATCCTGAGACATAAATCAGCTGTCATTTATTAGCATGTTACTGGCATATCTGCCAGACATATGAGTGGCCCTATCAGAGTTCCTTAGGATTATTTTCATCAAGATTAAAACCCTTCTACATTAAATATACATACTAATTCCTCCATAAAGTAATCAGATTACAGAGCAGGTGACATTGTGTGCTGGAATCCAAGTGATTTGCAGTAATGAGCTAGAAAGGTGTGCTTGACGCCGGGCCGAGAGAAGGGAAGGGGAACGGGAAGGAGAGGAGGAAGACTCCGCTTTCGGCGGGGGTCCGCACGTCTGGGCTCTCGCTGTGTCTGCCAACCTCTACCTGTTTGTTTATCTTGCATGCATAAAGAACCCAGACAAATGCCCATCCTACTTAGAAACCAGTGATGGCATGAGTCACTTGTACTGTCAAACACTACATGCTTCTGTTTTCCATAGCTTCTCTCATCTCTTTTGTCCATGTGCTAGCTGTAGTAGGGCCCCGTGGAAAAATGCTTTTGTGGTCAGTCAAGTGGCAGCCGTAGATCCATGCCTATGGGCATCTCAGTGTTGCCTCAGAGTACTTGGTATTCCCACTAGACTAATCTTTTCATTTCAAACGTTTCATCCCTACAAAAATTCAGTAAAACAGGAATACCATACCATGCACACCATGGCTGCTCTATCATTTATAAAAAAAAAAAAAAAAAAAAAAAAAAATTGTGGATAAAATTTGGAACGTGAAATCAAACGGTGGCATCCACTCAAGAGTGCTTTCGCTCTGGCATTTTGGAAGCATCAGTTTAAGACTCCTTGGAGGAGGGCCAGACAGATAGCCCAGGGGCTAAAGCTTCTGCCTAGGCAGGCTGCAGGGACCGAGGGGACCTCCGGCATCACACGTCATGCTGGACCCACCCCCAGGGCACCCTGAGATGGTGACTGAGACCAGGTATGGTGGTGAGCACCTGTAACCCCAGCATTCAGGAGGCTGAAGGCAGGAGGATCCCTACCAGTCCAATCTACGTACTGAGACCCTGTAGACCCTGCAGACCTCATAGGACCTTTTGGATGACAGGGAAAGTTCAAGTGGAAAGCACCTTGATATTCCATCTAATTTCAACCTACACTTCTTAACATGCTTTGCAAGCAATAATGTCAGCGCTGCTTGTTAGGCACACACGCACATGACAGACACACTCACAATTACTCAACAATTTAGAAGGAAACTAGATAGGTGAAACCACACTCTATACCCTTCAAACAGGGACTGTTGCTCTCTCGTGTGTTAAGTTTCTTTCAAATACAACAGTATTTCAGTCCTGCCATATGGTGATGAAAGACACATTTGATCTACGTTTATGTTGTTGAAATGCCTTTTTCATACCATGTCAACTGCAACATAGGTATTCATTGTAGATTTTCACATGTTTCTCTCTTACCAAATAGATGATTCCATTAGGTCACTGTCTGATGAAAAATTTTGACTCAATACACTCCACTCCCACCTGACACAACTGTGGAAAGATGCAAGGGGTGTTCTATAGGTGAGGGATTATTTTAAGGTATAAAGAACTTATTAAGTAGTATTGTGATTAGGATAATATAATCTGTCCTCCTTTGGGTAGGAAAATAATTTCTCACCAATTTAGACAGAGCCACTTTGAAATGTTGTGATGTGAAACGGGACAGCCTTAAAATAACCTATTCCAAATATCCAGCCAATTAAAAGGCATACTGCATCCTAATAAGTATCATATACACCAATATGCCACCGCACGAGGCACTCGGTGCTCCGGTTTATTATTCCGTCAGAACACATTTGACCTCAGCATGTTGGTAACTCTTTTTTCAGAAACTATACTCTGCAGCTAGGGTAATCAAACTGCGTACAGTTCATCTGGAATAATTTCTAGTCTAATTTATTTAACCATTTGGAGACAAGAAGTGGGCTTGTCCTTGGCAGAATAAAAAGTAAACAGAAGCTCTTATTGTACAATAAATAACCAGAAAGGCCCACAGCTACTGTGCTCATTTAGTAACCGTTTCTGTATTATTATTCCAACATACAGACATCCTTAGTATGCCTTAAATTATTCTTACCAGGGATTCAGACACGGTTCTGAAAAGCAATAAGAAAATCAAGAAACATCTTCAGTATCATTATATGGAGAGTGATTTTTTTTTTTTTCTGTTGATTAGACAAGGATGTAGGCTTTGAAAGTCTGTGTTGATGGTGACTCTAACTAAATACTCTGGAGGGCCAGGGAAGTAGCTCAGTGGCATAAGGGCCTACCTGGCAAGTTCAAGGCTCTGACTGAGCTCAACCCATGGTACCTCAAAAAATAATACATAAATACTCTGTAAACAACTGAAAACATAGGTGGGGAGGAATAAGCATGAGAGAATGGAGAGGCTGAGAATCTCCACACACGTGCTAGGCCGACCCTGGAAACCAAGCCATTAGCGGCATCATAGATGTGAACAGCCGTCTCACTCTCAAAATATATCCATAGCCAATTTTTATTCATTCCCACGCTTGGCTTAATTTCAACATATATAATGGAAATTAAAAAGAGAGGTATGGCTTTTTCCCAGTTACAAAAATCTTACAGAAATTGACACCGTGTGTGATGTACACTAAGTGATATATTTTTCTCTGTGACAATGGAAGGTGAATGAACCCAGCTATGTAATTCCCTAAAGACTTTTTGGTGACATAATGCACATACAAACCTGGCCCTCATCCTTGTCTACAAGCTTGGAGTAATCGGCCAAGGCAAGGGGCTTACCAAGAGCTAAGGACTGTGGCATTTTCTCAGGAAGGTACCAGGCAATGCTAGAACTCAGCATGCTCGGTAGCATTTAGTAGGTACCAAAGCAGTTTAACGGCCCCATTAACATTCCTCTGGGGCAGAGGTGCATCTAGTCCATACTTATTTACACATTTCTAAAACAATGAAAAAGAACTGCAGAGACCTAAATAATACAACACTGGTCACTCTCAAGCCTGCTGTGTAACTTACACCGCAACTCAAGCAGATTGGTGGAATGAAGCCCTGACCCACTTAGGCATGACCCTCAGTGGACACTGTAGCAACCAGATGGCCACCAACCGGAAAGCAAAACTGTTCTGAAGGGGGAAAATTCATCTATACATTTCATAGATAAAATTTTTTTTTTTTTTTGTCTTTTTGAGACAGGGTCTTGCTATGCAGTTGAGGCTGGTCCTGAGCTCACTTTTGTAGCCCAGGCTGGTCTCGAACTCGCACCAATCCTCCTGTCTCAGCCTCCCGAGTGCTGGGATTACAGGCGTGAGCCACCACGTCCGGCTCTCATAGATAAAATTGAAATTTCATTTTCTATAAAATTTATATAATCACAACTATCTATATAATGTCATTATGTATCACATATAAGAAGTTATGGTTCAGATTACTAACTTGAGACTAGAGATGGTGATTTTGGATGATTTCCAATGGAAGTGTTCATGCTAGAGAGCCATAAGTTCTTGGAAACACCTTGGAGGCCGTAAGCTTATAAAGATGCTTGATCCAGGCATGGTGGTCTGGGCCTGTAATCCAGGTTCTTGGGAGCCTGGGGCTGCAGCCCTCCCTCCTGACATAGAGGACAGCCTGGGGAATAGAGAGAGTTCAGGGCCAGACTGCATAGCATGGCCATGCCTCAGGAAAGCAAAACAAGCCAACCAGATTACCAAAGATGTTTCTTTGAGAGCTAACACAGGAGCAGACCGTTCACTCAAACTGTGGGACTCAGGAACCAGAACATGAGCAACAAAACCAAAATGAAATGTCCTAATAGTTCCGGTGCAATGTATCTGTCTTAATAGCTATGCTTGGTGTCTAGCTAGTCAGTGTGTCTCCACTCTGTCACTCTTCTGCCGTCTCAAATGTGTCACTGCTGTCCCCTTTTAGAGGATGCATGTCCTGAGATATGTTCACTTGTAAGAGAGTCTATTTTCATTAAAATCTGGTTCAGGATGGAGACTCCTTAAATCCATTTATTTTGTATAGAAAAGGAGCTTTGCCGCTTGTCACCAGCCCTATAGTTTAGATTCACGGAAACCTTAACATTCCTGGGGCCTCCATTGTTGATTCGTTGATGGATTTCACATGTGGCTTGATCTTTGCTGATGACCCCTTTATTTACCCCTGCACCCTTAAGGTTTCTACATACTTTCTCTTCAGAAGATTTAGTGTTTCTGTTTTAGTATTTGAATCTTTGAGCCAGTTTGACTGTAGTTTTGTGCATGGCAATAGGTACGGGTCTACTTTAAGCCTTCAGCATGTGAAAAACCAGTATTTCCAGCACCATTTATTATGTGTTTTTTTCCAATCATTATTTTGTAATCTTTAAAACATATATATATATATATATATATATATATATATATATATATTCTAATTCCTAGAGCCTCAGGCTGGGGAGATAGCTCAGTGGTGTATGTACGTGCCTGGAAAGCACAAGGTTCCAAGTTCAATAGCCAGTAGTGTATGCCATGCTGGCCCTGGAACCTCAGGCATGCTTTGCTGGTGTGGTGCTGCATGCCTGTAATCTCAGCACTGGGAAAGCTGAGACCGGAGGATCACTATTAGTCTGAACTGCATAGGGAGACCCGTACCAAAGAAAGAAAGAAAGAAAGAAAGAAAGACAGAAAGAGAAAGAGAAAGAATTTTTTTAACGTTCTTAGAACCCTGAAACCATCAACCACTTCCAAAATGTGAAGTCACACCCTGTGATCCTTTTAGCTCTTCTCACTAGAGTGCTTTCAAGTTTCTAAGGGTTCCTAAGTGACCGCGATGGCTTTATGCTGACTGCAACATCGCTGGGCTCTGAGGAATGGACCAGCGCGGTTACCGGGCTACACTGCTTGGGCTTCTCCATTCATCATTTGTAAGGAGAATAATGCACATTGCTTCGCACTGCTTTGCATAAAGAACAAAGCAATTTGACCTGCAGCCGGCCAACTATGCTTAAACTGCCCCCCCCCTCCGCCCCTTCCTGGCTTACTCAAATGTCCCTTCTCTTTGCAAGTCAGGTTTTTTTCAAATATTTTAAGCATTAAAAACTGTCCTATACATCAGTGAATAGACACATTATTTAACACAGGATTTTCTTTAAACTTGTAAAGAATTTAAAAACTTTTTATCAATGACCTAATATTTCATCAATATTCCTATTACACTACTGTATATTATGACTATTTTCTCTAGGTCTGTAAGACCTGAATAGCTCTTCAAATTGCATCCATCCTCCTAGTTTCCTAGGGATAGTGAGACATTTTGAAAAGTGTTTAAAATTCTCCTTGCTTGGAGAACAGTCATGCTCGGCTTGGGCTCCCCACACTGCGCTGTGGGGATCGGAAGAAAACACACTCCGTGCATGGGGTGCTCTCTTCCCCGGTCAAACTGGGGGCATCGTTGTCTGCCGTGAGAACTAGATCCGCATTCACCAGGGAACCTAGGGCAAAACTTAGAAATAGATGTCAGCCCATTTATTTCCTGAGTTCTTTCTTTTTCAGTCAAACAATATTGACTCTGGATTTCTAACATGCGCCCGTGCTGCGGGCCCTGAACTTTACCTAGGACCTTGGAGATGAGGATTTCTAACCCAGCGACTTCTGCTTTATAATTACCAGAAGGGCTGTGGATCGGTCATAATGATCTTAGGAAATGGTCACACGTGAGTGTCGCAGGTTAAAAACATGAAGAAAAAAAAGTCACCTGCCACCAGCGGGTTTTTGAAATAGCCAATTATTCTTAATGACTTCTAATGTTTAAGTTTCAAAGAGTGTATTTCCTGTACTTTATGCTAAATTAGCAGATTTTTATTATTTATTCCAAGTAAGATGGGCTCATGGGGTTCTAAAGAAGACAAGCTGGAGAGGAGGGCGTCCGCTGGCCGGCTTCACTGCTGCTCACACGTCTGCCGCCCTGCGTGGCTGATTGCTCACAGCTACTTCCCAGGGAAGCGCAGGCCTTCCAAGGCCCCTTCGCTGTACTGCACCTCCCATCTGGCGTTCCTGTGGGGCCATAGAGCTCGCTCTGTCCCGTGTTTGCTCTCCTTCTAGTTTTTGCTGCTCTACAAGCGCTGTCTCAGATACTGGAGCAGCCTCAGAAAAGCCCTCCCAAGGAGGCACTGCACTTCCTATCCTGGAATATTTTTTTTTAAGAGGAAAAAAATATGTCCAAAGTGTATGGGAGGTTTTGTGGGGTGTAGAGGGTGACTTTGTGTCTCCCTTCCATTCTACCTGGGCACCATGTCTATCTGCCAAACACAGCGGACGTTTTCTTGCTTTACCTACCATTCGCCATCGTTCCTTTCCATGAAAACAAGTACTCAGAATGAACCTCATCGTGCTGGTGGAGAAATGTGCCATGACCAGCAGCAGGGAAGTACTGTTTCCGTCACTGCATGCTTGGGGTGTCCAAAATCTTCTCGCGATACCGTTCTTGCAGGCCACAAAATTACTGGTGACCCCATACTAAGGTGGGATTACGAATGGCGCGCACTTACCTCTCCCACAGTATCTGTAGCTAGAATCTAGGTCTCCTAAGCAGGTTACAAATCTTTCCTAATTTCTATGTATTAGCTTACAAGTGCAGGAGAAATTCTTAGATGCAGGGAAGCTGAGAAAATGATGGTTTGTCATTAGTCTTCCTGTACCAATTATTATCTTTTTTCTTTTTTTTTTTAGCCACTATTTTTTGTTTTTCAGTTAGTGTTTTCTTTTGTTCTTTAATTTCTCATCTTTCACATTTTACTCCCTGTTCTGGGAGGTCAGAGGTAGAGAAAAATGCATGAGTTTGGAATATGATAAAGAGAGCCTTTAAAATATTGGAGGAAGCATTGATTATTAAATAAAGACCACTGGGACAACTGGCTATTTGGGGGAAAAATGAATGGAGCTTTACTTCACTCTTTACTCAAAATAAATTCTATGTGGTTCCAAAATTATATGTCTGGAACAAACTTGATAAATTCAGAAACATTTCCAGGTGCTCAAGATCTTCCCAAAGTAAAAGTAGAATGCCATAGATGTCACAATTAAGTGAAATAAAAATGGAAAATGTCATCCTGAACAGGAAACATATATAGTAAAGTAAAAAATGAAACAAAAGAATATGAAACTATTATTTAAGGATAAAGTAATTTCTATAAATCATTTAGTAAAGGAGTAGCAATCGGTTAGAAGGTGGGCATTCACAGGTAACTAAAAGCAAAAATTCAAATGGGTAATAAAATTATAAAAAACATAATAGTAATAAGTATAAAATCACAATTTAAATCAAATTAACATAGTATACAATAGTATT
Organism: Myocastor coypus; assembly: GCA_004027025.1. Classification (NCBI taxonomy): domain Eukaryota; kingdom Metazoa; phylum Chordata; class Mammalia; order Rodentia; family Myocastoridae; genus Myocastor; species Myocastor coypus. The sequence continues at coordinate 12,556 of PVJA010015500.1, forward strand.
TTTTTTAACTTGTAAATCTGGTAACCTTTTTTTTTTTTTGGTTTTACCATAAGTGGTACTGAAGAAAGTTTGAGAAATAAGCAAATGAACTACAAGTGAATAGAAATACAAATTTAATCCGGGGCTGGGAAGACAGCTCAGCAACTGAGCAGTTGCCTAGCAAGCCTCAAGGACCTGGGTTCGATCCCCGGAACCATGTGCCGAGCCGGCCCTGGAACCTGGAGTGGCAGTGCACGCCCGTAAACCCAGCACTAGGAAGGCTGAGATGCGAGCATCACTATGAATCTGAACTGCGTAGTGAGATTCTGTACCAAACAAAATTTTATTCACATTTCTTGGAAAACAGTGATTCTACACATTTACAATTCCTCATCTCAGAAGTCACTTGCTTTGCTGTAATACGGTTTCTAGCCTGGAATGCTACTAAAATCACCCTCGCGAAGGGCACCAAAGATTGTTATGTTGTGGGAGTCTTTCTTCTCCCTCGGGTCCAAGAATCCCTGGATACAGTCCACATCTTCCTTTCCTGAGTATTTCTTCTTCTGAAGGTAGAAACTGTCTTCCTTGAGGCTCCCCCACTCACCAGCACCACCTTCCCGTTTGCTCTTGCTTCTTGCTCATCTCCAAATCACGGGATCTCCAAGGCCTTTTTCTGAGCTCTTTCTTCTCCCTAACCCACCTTATTATATGACCTAGGCCACCACCAGGCCGATGAGCTGATGGTGATCTCAGTCCCCTAAACCTTTCACTCCTGTCCTCAGCAGTCTCAGTGACACGTCTAGGGAGACTTGAGTGACTCCTACGAGTGTCAGCATAATATTTCCCAAATGCCAATGAAATTGTGGGGGAGAAGAACCCCTCCTACACTGGTGGTGGGAATGTAAACAAGTACAACCTCCATGTCGATCAATATGGAGCATAGGGCCGGCCAAACAGCCCAGCAGATTAAAGCCTGCAGGCAGGCACAGGGGCCTGAGGTTGGATCCCTGGGCCTGCTAGAGCTGGCCCCGCCCCAGTGCAAGCTCAGACAACAATTGAGCCTGGGCATGGTGGTGCACACCTGTAATCCCAGCTCTTGGGAGGCCTTAAACAGGCGGATCACTATGAATCCAATCTAGGAGTGAGACCCAGAATACCGGGTACACCCTTCCTGATACAAAATACAAAAAAAAAAAATAAATAAAAAATAAAAAATAAATAAATAAATAAAATAAAATAAAATAAAAGGAGCATCCTCAAAAACTGACACTAGAAAATCCAACATAATCTAGTGTTTCCCTTCTAGTAGTCTTCCTAGAAGAGTTGAAGGCACACTACAGTGACCCATGAATGCCCGTGTTCACAGCAGTACAGTATAGAATAGCTGAATCTTGGAAGGTGACTGTAGAGTCCTCAAGAGATGAGAGGATGGAAAATGTAGCGTTTATACACAATGAAGTATCGCTGTACCATGAAGAAGGATACCTGTGAGTCGTCTGTGGAAAACTGACGCTCACCTGGAGACCAGAATATTAAGTGAATTAAGTCTGACATAGGAGCTTAAATATCACATGGTTTCTTTTATATGAAAAACGCAAACTTTAAGTGAAGACTGAGATAAAAGACAAGCAGCAGGAAATATGGCCGCAGTTATAGTAGAAGAGTACAGAGAGATGTAGGCAGGGGAAAGCACTATGAAAGAATTAAGGTGTGTTACATGCGTATGCTAACTCCCCAGGAAAAATATGGTCATTACGTATCACAAACATGGACTAATAAAAAGAAAACTGAAAAAAGGCTTATTCTTCCAGCAGTAGCTAGGATGAATTTTATGGATGAGCTTCAGCCATATATTTATTCTTTACCTTGTCCTAGCCTTGTTGATATGTATAGCGGATCATCGCCTCCGCTCTGTTTGGCATGAACCCCACCCGGAGCACTTGAGGAGGACTTCCAGGAAACAGACTCCTGAGTTGAATCCCCAGGAATGAGACATACAGCAGGTGACAGTGGTATGGCACACTTCTGGAGTCTCCATTCGATCTATGCTCTCGGTGCCCACTTCTGCAGCCGTGAAGGTGGGTGCTCTAAATCTCTTGATTGTGGTCTTTGTCTAGTTATGTATCTGTACCTTGAAAATCTAAACAGGAATGAAAACAGGCAGCCTAATTTTTTATCTTTATGATGACATCTGGAGATGACGAAGTTGGTACAAATTTTATCTTACCGAAAGCCCACATCTCAGAGTTCTGTTTCCTTGCATAAACATATTAGTACATAATATTTTTCTGTAAATAGGAAGTGAAGCCATAGTTTGAGAAGTCTCTGTTATTCTGGCGATTTCTTAAGTGTCTTACCCACACCCAGGGCAGAACACTGTCAAGTCATACTAACGGCAGCAGCCGCCTCTCTCTTCCTGAGCCCAGACAGCCACTTGCACCGCCAATGACTTCATTCTATTAAGCATAATGAAGGCAGCGATATGCCGCGTAATCTAGAATTAACAAGTGGCACCATTTGTACCCTTCTCACTCTCTGGCATTGCGATGCCTTTGGTCTTCAAACAATTGACACTATTTTTTCATAGTCTCGAATGGTTCTTCTCTAAAGTCTCATTTCAACATTGATATCGTCACATTTTATGTTCAAGGCACAAAGCTACGACTTCACAGATTTGGGGGGATCAATTGTACCAAGTTATCCATCTATCTATCCACCTATCTATCTATCTATCTATCTATCTGGTTATCCAGCTATCTAGCTATCATCTATCTATCTACCTATCATCTATATCATCTACCTCTACCTATCTATCTGTATGGATCTTTCCAATCTGTTGAATTCCTGACTTACTTTCTTTTGTGTTTAAGTGCTAATAGGTGAGGGATAATCAATCCATTTTAAATACCTTTTCTATCTTTTACATGTTCCCACTGACAGAAGTAGGGGATCAGATATGCACACATACAACAGAGAACAAGTCCGGGTGAGGCCCATGGTGGCACTTTCTCTTTCTTGGTGTTTAAGACAACAGGGGTAGAATCCTCTTTTCACACTGTCGTTTGCTGTCTGAGTCAGAATTGCTTGTTCAGCCTTTCATTATAAAGCTGAGGAGACTTTTTTTTATTATTGCTACTTCGCAAAGAACAAACACTTTGGATTTTGGTAGGGTCATGAGAACACTCGGAAGACTTTTTCTTCTCTCTCAGACTGAAAAAAACTTGATTTTAAAAATCCAGCTTCAGGCCCAGCAGGATGGCTCAGTAGGCTAAACCGCCTGCTAAGGAAAGTTTGGGTGGCTGCAGGGACTGCGGTTCGATCCCCGGCACCACATGGTACAGCAGCCCTACCCACAGGGCAGGCTGAGACGGCCATAAAAATAAATAAACAAAGAAACAAAAGTTCTGCACCACGAAAAGAAAATAAAAATAAAAAAATTCTAAATAAAAAAATAAAAATAAAAATCGAGCTTCCCTTAGAATAACATCTGACAGGTTCAGAGCCATGGGACTTTTGTGAATCCAGTAAAAATAATATATTTTTTCAAGTATAATGTGTCAAGGATCTACACAGTGTTGTGTAACAGCGAAAACAACAATGCTACTGCAACTTGATGTCTGGCTACCACTTTGTGGGGCTTCGAGAGAGCTTGAATCGCCACCATCGGTGCGATGTGTCTGCCGACTTCTGCTGCATGCCAAAGGCGGAAACACCTGAGCTGAGCCAGCTTACGAGGTTTTCCTTCATCATCGTGAGAATCCAGAATAATGAGAAAGTAAAAAACCTGCACAGGCACAGACGTTTCATTACATCACACATTCTGAACCCGACGTAGAACACACCGACTGTTTCAAGATGCCTGGCCTCTGAGTCAGGAACCAGGTGATCAAGCTCAGGCTGAAGCATCCTGTCCCAGCCATGCACCATTCACCCGCTAAGGGCCACTGTAACACCTCGGTCTGTGTATTTGTAGGTTGAGTACAAGCTAGGCAGGTAGTTAGCCAGCTATTACGAGGAAATTACTCTCTGACGTGCTGGCCCCTGGAGAAAAAGTAGGTGGAGAATAGGGTTTGTAACCCTAGAGGAATCTACCAGCAAGTTCTGCCCAATATAACGTCACACATGGGCCCCCTAAAGCAAAGCTTCATCAAACAGTAAATGTTCTATGTACTTAGAAATATGGAGATCGCGGGCTACCCTACGAGGGCAGTGTGGGGCCTGAAAGGCAGCCACACTCGGTGTGGCCAATGTACCAAGGCCCAGCTGCCTCTGAAAGCAATAAAAACTAGAATCCCTGCCTGGTGCTTTTCATCTCTCCTTTGTGTTAAGTCTATTTGATTTTGCCATCAATGTGGCTTATAATTTCCTGAGTGCAATGAAAAATAATTTGGTGACTCTGTACTCAATATCTAAAGGAGTTCTCAAACCAACAAGGATAAAGGCTATTTCATCTTCTCTCTCCTTTTTTAATTGTGCGAAAGATATGCACAGACGTGAGAAGCAATACGTGCCGAGAAAATCCCTGTCAAGGGCTCTCTACTTTGCTATTTGCTCCTGGCAGTGGACAGTCCAGAGATAAAGGGGGAAAGCCTAAAATCCATCAATCCCAGAAATCTCTTGCTAAGAAGTAACCGAGGGCAAAATAGCATGCAGCTCGCTGATACAAAGGCAGGCTACCTTGCAAATTTAGGGACCAGTGCTCTTCACCCCCCTCTAGTTAAAAACTAAACATTATTTTTTTGCATGGCTTCCAATTGCAGCGCTGTTGAAAACTCATTACTTTCAAATAGGATTACAGGCCGTTAATATGAGAACATGCATATTACAATATCTGGGCAAAATCAAAAGTTCCAATTTGCTCACTACATGTAAATCCAATTCAAAATATTTCCATAACATCTATCTGCTGGATGTTACACAATTTGTGTGTCACTCTGGAATGGATTAACTCCATGACAGGCTCGGCTCAGTTTTTTTTTTTCTGCATTTGGTGTTTTTAAACAGTTTATATTTGTTATCATATCAAAGACAGGCTTGCAGTTTTCAAAAGGAAGACGAGAACACAGCGCCCAAGGCTCCTCCAGCATATTCCATTTCTTATTCCATTTTATCTTTCTTGGTTTTGACTAATGTCAGTAACAGCTACCGGTAATAAACTGCTTGTTACAGCCTGCTGCTGCCTTGAAGCCTGGCTTTGATACATTGTCAGCCAATAGGAAGCATCTCCTGATTACGAGGCCAAATTGCTTGTTTATTGATCGAGATTTAATAAAGCAAAAGACAACTTTGCAGCTTAAATTAGACGTAAGTTTCCTTTGATGTTCAAATTATCCAATCAACCAACAGGCAGCGAAATGCGAGCATTTGAAAGTTTTATCTGAAAAGAAAAAAGAAAATGCATGCGATAAGTGGATCTCTGCATAGGCACAGCAGCTAAATGCTAATGAAAAGCGAGTGCGACGTAGCGTTTGAGATTTCACGTAATTCTCAGGCAAAGGAGACGACACCGGTACTCAGTCCTCCTCACACCTCCGATTCGCACAAGAAAAGGTCGTCTGGATCTGCGCTCACCATTCGGTGGGCAATAATCATTTCCTAAAACTAGAACTGTTTTAGGAAATAAACGGCAGTGCAGATAACTTTGCGAATTGACCGTATTTCTCATATTTGGAAATGGGACCAGCTTAGGCACTATCTCTTAGCTATCACAGGACATACGTTCTCAGCTATGCAAAACCAAGCTGGACCCGCCAACAATTTCATTGGCTTTTGACATTTTTTTTTTTTTTTTTTTTTTTTTTTTTTTTTTTTTTTTTTTTTTTTTTTTTTTTTTTTTTTTTTTTTTTTTTTGCCCCAGAGTGACAGGAATCTTTCATGAATTCAAAGGGAAATGGTACATTCCTGTCAATGATAACATAAGCCAATGACACTAAAGGTTTGTGAATGCCGGGACTCACAGGAGACCGCGCCACACCTGCATGACCCGTACCCTGAACATTCAGGAAGGGAGCCCAGGGACATTGGAGACCTTGCGCGGAGTCCTGAAGACAGTTTCAATTTCTCACATTTACTTTATAGTGCTAGGTCGAAAGACATTAAGCCCAATTCGTGCAAAAGTCGTGAACACAGACGTGTGACAGAAGTTGAGAAAGATGATAGGAAAAAGAATTTTAATAAGCATGCCTGAAAATGTGACAAAATATCAACCAAGGATATTTTCCAAGTGATTCTCAGGATACTTTTCTGTTTTACTTATTTTCTACATTTACTAAATTTTTAAATAATAAGTGAGCATTCCAGCCACAATGGAAGAAGCCATTATTTCAAAATTAAATTTCAAGGACTGGCTAAATAGCTCAGTGGATTAAAGTGCCTGCTTCATCAGTGCATTTTCAACTCAGTGCCTCAGTATTGAAAACTTTACAAAAGTTCTATGAGAACCTTGAGAGGCGTTTTGGAATATGTAACCCAAAACACTACTCACGGAATTTTCTCGAAAAGTTGAAAGGATATAATAACTCCTACGTGAGGGTGCCAGTCAGTTCTGCCGCAGCCCCCGTTCAGGTCATTTATAAAATGCCACCTGCTTTATCTCTCAGGCGTGTTAGAAACCGGAGCTCAGGTAAGGCAGGCTGTCCTGGTCCCTTTCTTTAGGCAAAGGAGCCTGAGCTTCCTTCAGGTGGCATCGTGCCTCACTCGTTTCCCAAATCCCCGTGCATCTTCCCTTAATCCTGGAGACTGCTGGGATTGGAGGCAGATTACGTAAAGCTATTTGCAGTCATTCTTGCACCTTGCTGTGCATTTGGGCAATATATGACAACCACTGCAAAATAAGCAAGCGTGTATGGACAGCCATACAGGGCAAGGGCAACTCCAAAAATTTGAAATACTCTATAATTTGGAAGATGCCACATTGCCCAGTGGGTGAAGGGTTTTCCCTGGCTTCTAGCTCTCCAGCCCCTGTGTACCTCCTCAGTCATTCTCTGCCGGCTCTTTCTGAAAGGAGCTTCTGCATCAGTGATCGATTCATTCTTTTGCTCTAAGACTTTGCAAGCACCCTGCACTTTTTTCCAAGTAAGCATTTCTCATCTAGGTACACTCCTGCTATTCTTTTTTTTTTTTTTTTCTCCTGCTATTCTTGATATTCTGGTTAAATGCACTCTCTTTGCTGAGCTCTCAGATGAGGCCACTAGCCACGGTGTCACACACCCTTTGCAAGTTGTCCTTTGACAAGTCCCGATTTGGCCAGCTCAGCCCATCCTGAGGGCAGGGCTGCGCAGTATGCGGTGTTGGGGATTGAACCGGGGTCCCCTGGGCCTGCCTAAGCTTGCCTAAGCAGGTGCTTTGTGTAGACATAAGAAACTAGCCTCTTAAAGAAGCAAAGAACAATAAACAAAGCTTAGGGTGGGTTGTAATCTGTTACTTAGGGATCCAGAAAGCTGGGATTTAAGAAGGCGGGTAACAGCTTATCCTGATTGATGTCTCCGTTCTTACTTGAGATGTTGGTTATTATCTGCTCCCCTCCTTGTAGTCCTTTTATTTCACAATTGTGTGAACCTAGCGTTAAACAAATAGTGAAGGTCAACAGAGGTTATAGTCCCAGGTAAAAAGGAGATGCTTCTGGAGACAGATCTCAGTGAGACCTCCGAAGCTACATTCCTCGGGTCTTCTCATCCTTTCTTTTGGCTCCAGATCATAACATACAACAGGTTTTGATCACTGAGGTATCTCACCAGCCCTCACGATTCTTCTACCCCTTGTTCCCTCCTGGGATAACTAAGTGTTGCCACCTGGATGCCCAGCTCACCACAAGCTCCTCATCTCCTAGTGAACATGATGCCAGCTACTTTGGAAGGAATGAAGGTGATATGAAAAAAGTATAAATTTAAAGGCACCAAAATAAAATAAAATAAAATAAAGATAATATCGATGAAGTGTTGCTAGGAATTGTATAAAATTTATGATTATTACACAGGAGTTTATTGAAGGAAAGTACTCCAAGCGTGAACGTAGGTGCACTAATCGCAGTTTTCCTTGTCTCTTGCAGTACCAGGGATCGGACTCAGGACCTTGCGCTTGCCAGGTGAGAATGCTGGTTGTAAATGAATAACTCAGTGTACGTTGCCAGGGGTCCACATTCCAGTAGTCGCCAACCAAATGCAGCGCAGAATATTTTCAGCACTATGGCGCCCTCCTGGATGTTCTCTCTCCTACAACTTCCCACCACTCTCAGTCCAGAGGAGGAACTCTTTTGACTAATATCAGCATCTGTTATTTTTTTTGTCAAATTTTGAAGTTCATACAAAAAATTTTATCTGACATGTACACTTCATCTTGGTGTCTTTTGTTGAACCTACCTGAGATTTATCCATGAGGTATGTAGGATCGTGTTTCCTTTACATAGTTTTGTTATTCTGTTGTATGAGCAAACTCACATATGGACAGAGCTACAGTGAAAAATACTGCAATAAATATACTTTGGCAGATCTCTTTAGCTTTTTGAATTCTAAAAGGACTCTGCTTTATTACCATCACTAAAGGAGCATGTGCTCTTCTAAAGCTCAGAAAGTTTTTTTTTTTTTTTTTTTTTTTTTAATTCTTCAAAACAAAAAAGAAGTCAGAATGTCATTAGCTATGGCTGAAGAAACACAAAAGATTCTAATTGATGACTAGGCAAGTAGTTAGCACTCTGTCAGAAACAGGAAATCTTGAAAATCTAATGAAACGGAAAACTCATTAAACATGATAAGTACCTAATAAAAGTATACCCATGAAAAAGGCATGCAAGGGCCAGGGAGACAGCTCAGTACAATAAGCATTTGCCTGGCAAGCACAAAGTCCCGAGTTCAATCCCCAGTAACTCCCCAATAAAAAAAGAAAGAAAGACATTTGAAAGTTAATATAGGAGATCTAGTATAGCCCCAAACTTGCAACCCTGAGCTAGTAATTCTTTTTATGTATTTATTTAAAAAAAAATTTTTGTACAGGGTCTCACTACACAGCTCAGACTCGTAGTGATCCTTCTGTTTTCAGCCTCCCCAGTGCTGGGATTACAGGTGTGAACCACTTCTCCGGATCTCCGTGGCCAGCTCAGGATGCCTGTGAATGGGGCCAGCACCGATCCAGTCCTGAGCTTGCCTGAGCAGTCGCTAAGTCTGCTGAGCTATCTCACCAGCCCTGACCTAATCATCCTCAAAATTCAGCGCTTTTATCTACGACTCTTGCATGTTGACAGCATGCCGCATTTATACAGAACTCTGTCTTTGCCCGTCTCACCTGGATCTCATAGCTAAGAAGTGGCAGAATGGAAATGCACACATGGGACAAGCGGTGCCGGCTTTTGTATGTTTTGCCATCGTACTCTGATTACAGCTCATCAGGAAAAGCTACACTTACCATGATTTCTTATGACCAAGTGTGTTTAATTTTTAATATCTTTAAAGCTGTGACTTATGCTCTGGAAGGTTTCTCTAATTAGAAGTAATTAGCTGCACACGCATTCTGATCTGCCCAGAGCAGCGGTGCTGCAGCCCTCCGGGCTCGCTGGGATCGCCTCCCCTTCTAGAAAGTTTGCTTCTTTCATGAGACGCCTGGGTTACATTTCACAAACCACACAGTTTCTCGCGTTAATAAATATTCTGTTATTATTGTACTTTTCATTAATAGCAAATGGGGGCACCATAAGTAGTTGTTTTGTTTTTTATTGGAAAATTAATTTTAAATTTATTTCTTAAAATGGGGACTTATGTCTGATAACTTGATAACAATTCAGCTACACTCTGTTTCCTAATGCCACCTCTTACTACTCTTAAAAATTCCAGAGGAAACAAATGTGGGGAAACTCTTTAGTACACTCTTTTCTCCTCATTATGTTTAGAAAGATTAACTTTCTTTTTTGTATGTATTTAGTACAGGGTCACATTACACAGCTTGGATTAGTAGCAAGCATCTTGTTTTTCATCCTACCCAGCTCTGGAATTAAAGGGCACGCCATCATGCCCAGTCTCAATGGCCAGCTCAGCGCACCTGGGGACAGGGCTGGCATAGCATGTGGTGCCAGGGATTGAACCCCAGACCCTGTGCTCACCTAAGCAGGTGCGTAGTCTGCGGAGCCATTGTGCCAAAGCTTAACTTTCGATGATGCATTAAGTAAGAACATGAAAATTCCACCCTTGGAAGCTATTAATAGGTGGTAATATCTCCTTTCCAGGTGGAAGATTATTTTTAAAACTTGAAAAATATCAGATATCCTTTATTATATACAAGACTTTATACAAAAATGAGTTATGCAGGCTGAATTATCCATAAAAAGTTATGTATTATGTATATATTTTTGTTTTTGTATATATTATGACCAAATTTATTTTATTTTATTTTTTTATTTCAAACAAAAAAGTTCTAATTGTTATTCTTTTAACCTATAACTGAGCTCTTCAGTGCACGCGCGTGTGTGTGTGTGTGTGTGAGAGAGAGAGAGAGAGATCAGATCAGCTCACCTCACCATAGGAGTGGGGCTGGTGCAGTATGTGGCGCCAGGGATCCAAGGGCGGTGTCTGTGCTTTGCCTAAGCCTGCCTCAGCAGGTGCTTCAGACCACGGGGCTACCTCGCTGGCTCCTCTAGCTGTAACTTGTGAGAAAGGATGTTATTAAGTGTCTCCTGGCTGACCTTGGACTCAGGCTTCTCCTTTCTAGCTAGGATTCTTGGAATGCCCAACATTCTCCAAGTGGAAGATTTGGTCTTGGATGGGAGTTAGCAGGACGAAGCTCACAGTGACTAATGGCGAACTCGGGCGGTTGCTTGTGAAATAGCCATACTGAGTTGGTGGAGTAGGAGGAGGAGAAGCCCCCGCTAGAGCATGCGCTGCCTGAAAGTTGCATGCTTTGGTACCTTCTGCGGCCAAGTTAGTACCCACTGAATAACACTGAAGTACGCAACCTGACTCACTGAAGCTATTAGTGTCACGCTGTCGTTCTTAGAAGCAGCCGCACCACTTGCCTTTCCACCTACCTCGCCATGGCCACAGCCACTGTCTTGGCACTGTCAAGATCTCTATCATGATGGGCATACCCAGCAGGAAAATCGCTTTTCCTACGCAACCCGTCTGCGTAAAATCCGCCTCCTCCACCTCCTGGCTTTCAGTCAGGGTTGCCTGGCTGACAGAATTCATCCGCTAAGAATTGTGTTTATTTTCACCAGCCATGAAAAACCACATTCTGTTCTGCCCGAAACTGGAAACCTGGAGCCATGTCCACACTGACAAAAACATCTCCGTCTTGTGCTTTTGCTGATTTGTCCCCTCCTTAAGCGTGCAGTGTTCATCTTATTAATGTTGGAAGAGCTGGATGGTTTCTGTTTCCCCTCAGTGGGGTTTAATTAGATACGGTAATCCCATATCAATACAAATTGTACGTGGATACTCTGTTGCCTCTTTAATTTATTGTGCAATAATTGATTATTCCAAACAGTGAACAAGGCAAGAATACTTCGATGACAATCATAAAGTAGTTATTATATTTTAAACGATGCAGTAAAAAAGTATTGTACAACATAAAGTAAGTTTTATACCTCTTAAGTATATTTTTATGTAACTTGATTTCTACAAGTAGAATGTAGCGCTCTCTTTTTTAAAAGATTTTTTATTTTATTTTATTTTATTTATTTATTTATTTATTTATTTTTTGGCTTTTTGAGACAGGGTCTCACTATGCAGCTCAGGCTGGCCTTGAGTTCACTTTTGTAGCCCAGGCTGGTCTCGAACTTGCACTGATCCTCCTGTCTCCACCTCCCAAGTGCTGGGATTACAGGCGTGAGCCACCACGCCTGACTAAAAGATCTTTTAAATGTTTCAATTTTTTTCTTTTTACTTAATAGAGGCTCTTGCTATGCAGCTCAGATTCACAGTGATCCTCCTGCCTCAGCCTCTCCAGCACTGAGATTACAGGCGTGTGCTACTCACTATGCCCGAGGCTGGCACAGCCTGGGGTGCCAGGAACTGAGCCCTCTCCCCTCATTCTTGCACTTGCTGGGCAGGCACTTAGACCACTGAGCCAACCCCCAGAATGTTGTTCTATCGTGTCCATAAAAAATGCACTGATATCTGTAATTATGTGTACATGTTTCAGTTATATGTATTTTGTATTTGTAAGGCATGAAGACCCACTGAGGGGCATGTGCAACATATGGAAATCAAATAATCTTGGAGTCAGTTTAGTCTTTCTGTTGCATATAGCTATTTCAAAAGTGTGACTGTCAATGGGACAATAAATTTAGCGATATGGAACCGGAGTGTTTATGATTAGTTTCTAGGTTGATTCCTGAGTTGCTGCCTGATGGATCAGATATTTGTTCCTTTTGGATCTTAGATTCCTGATCTGTAAAAGGAGGGCAGTTCTAGAACCTGCACTGTAGCTCTTCTGTGAGGTTTCATTTACCTTATCATACACTGCACTGTGAAGAAATCTACGAATAAGACTACGTTATCACCCCAGCATCATGGTCGCTGCGGTCATCATCTGCAGGAGTCAGCAATGAACCTAGACCAGCGATCACACTAAAGACTTTAAGACTAGGGAATGCAAGAACAAGTCCTTAGGACGATGTTTATTGTTGCATATAAGATGCAGCCCACAGATATGTAGCGCTACCACTGGGCATACATCCTCTTGAAAACCCTGACAACCTGTGCTAGCATTCCTCTGCTGTGGCAAAGCTCCTAAGATTCAGTCTGCCTAGGAGGAAGAAAGATTTGCTCAACCATGAGTTCTGCCCACGCTCAGTTCCTTTGACTGCCTTGGGGCCCTTGGCAAAGCAGAGGCTGTGGCAGAGAACGACTGAGGGCAAAGCGACTCACCATGCAGTGCTCACAAGCAGACAGGAGAGATGACCGGCCAGGGTGCCCAGGTGGCCTGAGGGGCAGGACCCAGGGACCCATCTCCCTTCCACTAGTCACATCTCCTAGGTTTACCGCCTTCCCACCACATGGCATGCTGAGGACCAGGCCCTCCATGCATGAGAGTTTGGGGCCAATTAAGTTACAAATCATATCACAGAAGATTTCAGGAAGCAAAAAGTATACATCCAATGGCCTTGTAAGGCCCCCTAAAAGTGTAAATGCTCCAAGTATTTTATAGCATGCAATTCTCATCCAAGGTACATAACATTAGAGAAAAGTCACACAAAGACACAAGAAGTTATGTTTAAGTTTCTGCATTAAAGCTGCTTTTAAAATAAAAAAGGAAATGACCAGCATGTCCATTAACATGGATATAGAAAACTAAATATGGAACATCTTCACCACGGAATATTATATAGCAGTTAAGAGAATGAATTAGCCACACAGATCTATCTCAAAAGGCAATGCAAAGGGAGAAATGTTAGCTGTCCAATTCTCTTCATACAATATACCTCTAAAACTTCACCTATGAGCCGGACGTGGTGGCTCACGCCTGTAATCCTAGCACTCGGGAGGCTGAGGCAGGAGGATTGGTGCAAGTTCGAGACCAGCCTGGGCTACAAAAGTGAGCTCAGGACCAGCCTCAACTGCGTAGTGAGACCCTGTCTCAAAAAGACAAAAAAATAAAACTTCACCTATGTTATTAATCATAAGTCATTTTAAAAATTTTAATCTTGTGATATCTAAAGTATATAAACCAAATCCTTACAGTGGTTGTTTAAAGAAGAGCAGAATGTAAGGATAAGAAGGACTTTATCATGCTTTCTTTATTGAAATAAGGGGGCTTGCCAGGTAACTCAGTTGATTAAAGCACATGATTTGGCAAAGTCACTCAGGTGCCAGAGACCGTGGTTCAATCCCCACCTCCACATAGAGCTTGAGATCCAACCTTAAGACAGCATGAGTGGGGGAGGTTGGTGGTGGGAAATCCTTCTTTATTGAAATAAAGAGACTTAATACAATTATATAAGGTTAATATTTTATATTTTATTGGTGATTACTACCTGATGCTTTATTATGTATTCTCTGAGTGCTGTCATAATTTAAAAATTTCACAAACTGTATATTTAGATTGCTGGTATAAAAGGTAATCCTTCTAAAAAAGATAAGTATCATATTCTGCACATGTCAGTTAATCAGCAGGAAGGAATGAAGAGCTTCTGATTATAAATTCCTAACGCATATTAACATATTCTCCTTAATGAGCTCCTCATAGTCAGAATCCATAGCATCTGATATAGAGTAAGTGCTCAGCAAACCTACATCAAAACGGTGTAGAGTGAAATTTATACAAAAAATATCTGTGATAGAAAAGAAATCTATCAAGGGCCATCAAGATAGCTTAGTGAACAAATCGCCTGCTTGAGCAAACACAGAGACTGTTTTTTATCCCCAGCACCACATGCCCCACTGGTCCTGCCTTAAGGCACGCTGAGCCGACCACTGAGACCAGGCATGGTGACGCACACCTGTAATCCCACTGCTGGGGAGGCTAGAAGCAGGAGGATCACTATGAGTCTGAGCTGCCGAGTGAGAACCTGCACAAAATACTTAAAAAATAATTTTTTAAAAAGAAATCAATGATTAATTATTAAAGAAAAGAAAAGCAAGTATGTGAGAATCTGGATGTGTTATTTTTAATATGTTAAAAAATAGAAATGATAAAACCCTTCAATCCTAAAGATCTGAGAAAACTACTGAACTTGCACATTCTTCCTATTTCAATTGAAAATAACTTCAGGAATAAAATTGATAATATACCATTTTTCCTTCTTTTTTTGGAAGCGTCTAAATGGTGTTCAAGGTCTCACCACTAGATCAGACTCGTGGTGATCCACCTGTTTACAGCCTTCCAAAAGCTGGGATTACAGGTGCACGCCACCATGCCCAGTCTCAACTGCCAGCTCAGTGCACCTTGGGGGCAGGGGCTGGCACAGCAGGCCTGGAGATGGAACTCTCCATTCTTAAAAACCATATTAAGGAAATAACTGAAGATGTTAGATTTTCTGTGGGGTTATTTAAAGAAGAAACGAACTCATTGCAAATGTTCAGTAATCATAAAATGGCTAATCCAGTGATTAGACTGTGGTGTTAGACCCTGTGCAGTTAGTAAGACAATAATGACGCATAGGAAGACAATCTGTCTAAAACATCTACTGTGGAGCTTTTAATTATTTTATTTTTCAGTAATTATGAATACATGGAGAGAGCAAGATTTATAAGTTATGTTAAATGTTAAAAAAAGGCAAGAAAAAACAGTTTTTGTGCTCTGGAGAAAAATTATATACACATATGACCAAGATTAAAAGAAGTTTGTTTTAAAGTTATCCCTCTTTAGTAGTAAAAATTTATTTTTATCGTGTTTTGGAGAAGACAAAATAGAAATCCAGAGCACCAATTTCCTATCTACTACCCTAAAATGCAGTCGTGCAGAATGGATTTAGTTAACAATGCATGATAACATCTGAGAAGCAAACAACTGCACTGA
Source organism: Myocastor coypus (assembly GCA_004027025.1). Classification (NCBI taxonomy): domain Eukaryota; kingdom Metazoa; phylum Chordata; class Mammalia; order Rodentia; family Myocastoridae; genus Myocastor; species Myocastor coypus. The sequence goes on from PVJA010015500.1 coordinate 27,976, forward strand.
GGAGAGCCATGTGTAACGCTAAAACCATGCTGGGAATGCCTGGCACTCTGCTCTTTGAGATGTGTGCTGAGTCTAATGTCACATCAATTATTGCTATACTCTCTCTCTCAAATAAATGTTGTTTATTTTTAAGGTAAAAATAAAAGAAGAAAAAGGAAAAAATGTCATAGGTTTGACCTGCTACAATTTTGTATATGGATAGCTTTGTAAATTTTTGTGTAAGAATGTATAATTTTTGTATCACATTCTATAGGGATTTATTAGAATATCAGTGATTGATGGAAAATACTAGTTCCATGTTAAGTCTAAGGCATTTGATATTCAGAAAGACAGTGACGCTGAGCTCCAGTGCCCATGTTATAGAGTAATAGTATCACTAAGCTTCTCTTCTGGAGGGTTAAGAAGTTTGCAGACCAAAAATTAGAGAAAAAAAAAAAAAACAAAACAAAAAGGGCTACAAGGATAGTCAATATTTTGGCCCTAGTCCCTCAAGGTCAGTGAGGACTCGGAACATAAGAGAACCTGTACTGTAAAATCCTATAACTCAATGGTGTCTCAACGTTTCTGTTCAAGAAGATTATGGGGTCACAGAGGAAAGGGGTCAACAATCTATAGCATGTGTAAAGAGAGTCATCTATAGAGAAAATTTTCTCTCAGGCTTTCACAGAGAGCAAACTGGTCAAGCAATGACTGTGACTCATCCAGATGGCGGACACTGACAAAAGTTCTACAAAATCCTGGACATGGTGTCAGTGTAAATCCTAAGGGGATTTGGCTGACCTTCTCAGATACAAAAGCTACATTTTTTGTTATATAAATCTTGTTTTGTCCTGGTCTTAACCATCCAGCAAAAAAAGTTTAACCACGAGGTATAAAAAGTAAAGCCATATTATTATGCTGAGCTATAAAAGGCTCAAGTCAACAGCTTCTGACATTGCCAGTTCTGCTGATAACCCACTACTCTTGTGAACTATTAGACTATACCTGCAACTACTTTTCTCTTTGCTCAATGAGAAAAAGGATTTGTACTAATTTTGTTTAGAAAAGTTGTCATGTTTGTATCTTGTACTCTGAACAACTACTATGCAGAAAACAATATGCATTGTATTAATTGTCTCATTGTTATTTCTTATTAAAATTCATAAAATTAAATAAAAAGTAGTGCAGCATTTAATGTGGAGGATAAAAATGATAGAATAGTACCTGAGTTCATTATATTTTTCTTGACAAAATACACAGCCTTAGCTTAGAAAACTGCACATAACTCCTCTCAAATTGGGTTAAAGCTTCAGTTCGTGAAAGAACTGTATAGTTCAAAATATTAGTCACAATTTATGCTTTTGATCAGAATATTTGATTGCATTTTTCGAAATCAATAGCTCAATGTTTTAGAAATACTATAGGTAGTTTATTTTCTAACCTAGAATATTTCTATGACAGCTTAATTGTTCTTTTGAGCTTTATAGACTAAAAATTTTCCTTACCAAGAGATGCTCAAATCAGACAGCATCAATTTGGGATACAGTCAGAAATAGAGACAAATAAATTGGTACAGGAAGGTTTATACATGTGCATGTCCATGTGGGGAGTGGGGACAAATGAGACACGTTATCTTTAGGAGACGTAAGCGTGGCACACGTGAAAACAGTCTTAAGTTAAATATGAAAAATGCTCCCATTGAGGTACCATGGGAGATATTTTTGAAAAAGAATTGTGGAATCTATTATTAACCAGAGCAGAGAAATAAGCGAGAAATGCATGCTCTGTGCTTGAAATCTGAGGCAGAGCGAGAGTAGTGGAGATTCGCGGGCGCCAGCCCGCCGTGTCACTCCTCATTTACACCTTACCTGGAGGGCGCCGTGCCGCCGCATAATCTCGGCTGTTGAATGTGCTCTGTTCATTTTCCAGCGCAGCGGCCAGGATTAATGCTTGCCTGGCGGTGTGTGCTTTTTTTTCACATCGGCTGTTTCTGTTTACTTATCTGCTTACTTATTTATTGTTTGCATTTAGCAGGCCCTGCAAGCAGCACTGAAAATTGTCAGGTGGCAATGTCTACAGATAAATCTGTGTCTTCTGTTTCTACAAGTGGTTTGTTCAGAGATGCCTGTCTTCTCGTTATCCCTTTGCATCAAGTTGATGACATTTTCCAAAGGACCATGCATTTTTAAACAAAACGTAAAAGATAGAGGTTTTTTTTTTTTTTTAAGTTTTTGTACGCTGCCCTTTCTCCTAAAATTCTTCCCAAAGAACTTCCACTCTAATGAGTCATTGTCTGTACTCCAACCACCCAGCAACTTTCAGCGCTCATGTGAAAGAACTCAGGATCTCAGGCCTGAGGCAGACCCCTGAAACGTGTTTCCAGCTCTTCAGTAAGGGACAGGAGAGATCACTGAGCAGAGGGAGGCACCTGCCTGTCAAGCCCAAGGTCCTGAGCTCTCTTTCTGATGCACTTCTCAACCCCCAGGCCCAGTCTTCAGTTAAGGCACACCACTACTCAGTGAAAGTTCCACGATTTCTAAAACTATTTTACTTTAAGAACCTTTCAGAGAATAGCTGCGCAGTTCAAGAGCGACTCACCGCTTAGCCCATAGCTGGAAGACAGACATTTAAAACTGTCATAGCCCCGGCTAGATCAATAGCCACAGACTGAATTAATGATGGGGGGGGGTCAAGTAAAATGCTAATTTCTTTGATAAATATTTTATAGTGTATTATTTCAATAAATAAATTGGTGTTTACACGGTAAAGAGTACAAATGCTTTGTGCATACAGTCTTGACCTACTTCCATAGTTCTTGTATATTTCCCAAAGAATCATTTTAAAAATGAGCGTCAAAATATTTCTGTTTATACCAGCTTATGATTGGTAGTTAAATCTATAAAATAATCCAACAGTTTATCCTTCTTATCTGGAGCATGCTTAATCAACTTGGATATTTGCTTTACATTAGCACTGTCAAGTGTACATTGGTACAAAATCTCCCAAATCATGAAAGATTTATAATTTGCAATGTATTTGGATTATTCTTCAGTTAATCAGTTGGATAAAATCTAGGAGTACTGTAACTAGAACAATTAATTCAGTTGAGTGAGTGGAGTGTTAAAAAAAATAATTTCCTGGTGTGCTCTGGCTGCGCAAATGGAACTAGAAGCGCGGTCGCTACCATGGCACTGGTGTGCTGAGAGACACACGTTTGCTTGGCAGGAACTGGGGTTAATAACAGAGGCTCAGATCAGAAGGAGAAGAGTCAGGGGGCGACGTTCTTGATATGAAGTGCACTGCTGGCCCTTCCCGGGCTCGCGGAGGTTAATTAACTCTGTAAAGACGCAGTGGCCACTCCTGAGAGGCGTAATAAGAAACAACCACTCGCCACTCAACTTAGCAACGAAACGTGAATGTTGATTACCTCGTGGCGTAGTAGAGGTAGCAAGAGCCTACATGCTAGGACTGAGGAGAACAGGGGAGTGAGCGGAGCCTGAGGCTCTGTGCAGAGAGCGGTGGGCCCGGCTCCCGGTTCCAGAGCTTTGGAACTAGCCGAAGCAGCTGGCTGTGCCTCTTCCTTCTTCCTAAGAGAACCCTCCTTGGTCTGCTGGGGTGGCCTGCTTTCCAAGAGATGCAGTGAGCATGGCTGGCCTTCAGAGCTTTCCTTACTCATGCAGAAAGCACCAGAGGTTGGCGGGATGCGGGGCCAGCTTGGCGTGAGGCTGCCTGTGTGTGGTGGATGAAGGAGGAAGGAGGCAGGTGTGGACATAGGCCTGGTGTTTCTTGAAAGGGCTCCCTTGATTTTGAAAGAATGTCTGTCGGTTCACTGTCTTTATTGTGTCCTGGCACTGACCTGAAATTCTAATCACTCTTGAAGGTATTTCCCTTCATATGATGGAAGAGGCTAAATGAGGCAGAACAGAAACTTTGGTTTGGGCCGGTGAGATGGGTAGCTCAGCAGAACAAGTGCTTGTCTGGTGGCAGGGCAAGCTCCTGAGTCCAATCCCTGGTGTTGAAGAAAAAAAAAAAAACAGAAGAAGAAAAACGGGCTTCAACGGTATATAAGAGAATGGAGAGGCTCGTGCTAGCAGTGGAGACAGAAGAGCCTGTCCAGCAGTGGTTAGAAACGCCCGTAATGAGGGACAAATGAAGCTTTGGCCTACTAAGAAGCGTTGAGAGCACAGGGGCCGGAAGCACAGGAAGAAATCTGCTGATGAGTGCAGAAAATCGCCCCTGCTTGCCTGGTGCCTTCTCCCGGGGGCGGGGTCTAAGGCAGGCGACCGGCGCTTCCTCGTTACCTCATCTCCTCGGTCTTCTGCCCAGGGAGGCTCCCCTTTCTTCAAACGAAGAGCAGTGACAGTGAAGAACTGTGAAAGCCAGGAGACGTAATAGTGTTGTGATTCCTGCACCTTGAAATCCTGAAGGGATTGTATGAGAACATCAGGCTGCTTCACCTCATGTAAACTGGTTATTTCTAAACACCATGTGAGTAGGACCAGCGGGATAGCTCACTGGAATAAGTGTTTGCATTACCAAGCGCAGGCTCCAGGGTTCGATCCCAAGTCCCACATGCCACACTGGCTTGGCCCCTAGGGCACGCTTAGTATGGGTGTGGTGATGCGTCTGTAATCCCAGTCCTGGGAGGCTGAAAACCAGAAGAAAACTACGAGTCCACTACTGCATAGTGAGACCTTGTATCAAATACATAAAAAGTGAAAAAAATTAATTTGTTAAAAAAAGTGTTAATGTTTAATTATTTGACCAATCTTACATACCTATGTCTATTAACCTAAACAGATGTGATGATGAAAATATGTAATACAGCCTCTGTTAACTTTTTGTTCTTGTTCTGAAATTCTGTACTATATGTACTCTTGTTTGTTACTGCTTTTCTGTCTCTGTTTCTGCTATTTTTACTCTTTAAAATAAAATTAAAAGAATAAAATTTAAAAGATCATGTGACATCTCCAAGTCTTCTTTATCTATCTATCCTTGCTAGGGCACATTTTAATTGAGTCACCATGTAAATTAGGTCAATCAGCTTTTATACAAAGAAAAACAATTGTTATTCATACATGTGTTCTACTGTATCTAATGGTATGAAGTGCAGGTTGTACAAAAATACAATTAAAGTTTCAATTTTACAAGAAAGGCCAATACTAAGTAGGCCTCACAGGTTTTCAGACGGCCACTCAATCCAGGATTTCTAATGCTGTGGTATAAATCCCCAGAAAATATGCAACACATGCTTTTTTTTGAAGTAAAGAAAATCTTGAATATATTAGACAGCACTAGAAATTAAGAATTGTAACTCATATCAAACAAGGAATTTCCTGGGCATGTTGTTGCTAACATAGATAGCATATTTCAATCAAGCACACGAAACTATTGGTTTTGAAAGGCCTCAATTTTATTTACACTGTCCCTAGGTATTTAATTTCATTGCTATAGATAGCTGTTATGTTGTTTATCACATAAATGTGCTACAATTTATTCATGGTAATATTAACATCCAGTTGGATTATTTGTCAGTTTGGCTATGACTAATAAAATTACTCTGAATATTATCTTTTACATCTCATCTCATCTCATCTCTCTCTCTCTCTCTCTCTCTCTCTCTCTCTCTCTCTTTCCCTCTCTCTCTTTCTCCCTACCTACCCGTCATCTATGTTGGCTATCTGGAATAAAACTGAATGCTCAAGGTTAACTAAATCTTTCCAAATGAATTTCCATAGTGTGGCACCAGTTTACTCTCCAACCAGCTAAATGTGAGAGTTCTCTGTGTCCTTTCTCTTCTAGGTGTAAGTCTCCTATTGAATACTGATATTATACGGAACTTCTTCCTCTTCATGATTTCCCCTTATCTTCTACTGGTGGTTTCTTTGGATAAATAGAAGTTGCTACCGTAATATTATTTATTTACCAGATTTCTCCTTTAGGGTTAGTTCTTTTTTGTATGCATTTTATTTGTAAGAGATCTCTGCCTTCCAAACTTTAGAAAGGCATGACCTTTGTGCTGTTGTATGCAGTGTGATTTTTCTACTTTCCCCAAAGAGAGTTTACGTCTTTATTTCTACTTTATTTTGTGACTTAATGTGAGCCAGAGAACGGGTTGCAATTCAGGTTGTTCTCCCATGGATGCTCAAATGACCTGGCACTCTATCTGATAAAGACCACCCTCCCCCTCACTGGCCAGTCAGAAGTGACTCAGTGACCTTGCATAACCACCATAACCGTCGGTGTCGCACTCTGCTCCAGGCCAATCTCACCAACATGGCGCTTTTGTCATTCTGGTCCTAATATTGTAGCTTCTCGCACATCTTGATTTCGGTATTGTTCACTTTATTTCCGTTGTTGTCCATGAGTGTGCTGATGGTATCCACGAGAACATAACAATAGCCCTTCTGACACTGTCACAAAATCGCTGTGGGTTTCACTGTGAGTGAGCAAAGCCTGTGTGCCACTGGCCTTTGATGCCTGTTGATCCTGCAGACACAGCTTACCTGAACGGCAATGTGTCACAAGTATAAAATACATCCTAGAATGCAAAGAAAATATTGAAAATAGGCAATGGCTCACTAGTAATTTCATAGCGAATGTTAGTGAAATACTTGGGTCATATTGGATTCTGTCACTTTTCCATGTGACGGCTAGCAAGGGTCACCGCGATGGCACCCATTATGTGTCCACGAAGCAGAGCATTCGCAGTTTCTCCTCTGCTCCTGGGAAGGAAGACCTCCACACCCCAGAGCCTACCGTTTCTCTTCTCTCTCCCTCTGATCTTACCTCAGTGTTGCTCAGGACTGGCCAGGATGCTCTGACCTGCTCTCCTTTATCTGCCTTTAGATCATTGACCCCCGTGGCCAAGGCTTTTCCCAGCAAAAGAAGTATTATTTTCTAAATTGAATGGCGGTATGATTTAAATATTTAAGCTTGATTATTGGCATGCCAGAAGAATGTGGGACATCCGTTTTCTCCTTCCTCCTCACCAAGCCCAGTTTTAGTTCCTTATTCTTGTTGCTATGTCTTCTATCTCTGAAATGTCAAAATCTTGCTGTGCTTTAGCGGGTGGAAACTCTCACTAGACGTCATGTGATGGCTATGGCAGGAAGACATCCCAAGGGTTGCAGAACACTACCCGTAGTACGCAGCATGCAGTTTTTATACTTAAAAAATGTTTGCAAAGTTCACTTTCTGTTCGTGAAGTACTGTGACTGAAGGACTGAAGCGTGACTTTCTGGCAGCAAGAGGGACGAGTGAAAATCCCAGGTACCAGGGAAGGATTTCCAGACTACCCGTTAACCTAGCTCCTTTCCCAGCCCACAAAGGGACTCTACTACTTCACTTCCCGGAACCTTCAAAATCCTCATCCACTAATATTGCCGAGCATAGACAACCACTGATGATACCCGCACGGAAATGATTTGGTTTTGATTGGTGTGTGTGAGTCCGGACTCTTGCTCTGTTCCTGGTATGTGTCCTAAGGGGGCAGCACTGTCCTCTGAACTCCCAAATATTCTTTCTCAGAACACAAACACCTGGAAGATGTCTTCGCTCCAGCAGAGTCTCAGAGGCTCCCACAGCAGGGGCTTCACGTGGTGCTATGTTACTTCAGCCTGTCCTCCGCCCAGGAATGCCAATGTTCCCAAAGGACAGGAAGGCCAAGGTCAGCCAGCTTGGCCAAGGAATCTGCCTGTGAGCAGGACAGCCAGAGGTCAGCCAAGGACAGCCAGAGGTCAACAGAGCTGCTCAACTTTCTTTTTTTCCACTTTTACAGAGATCAAATTGACAAACGGAAATTATATTATATCATATCATATAGAGTATATAATATAAAACTATATCATATAGTAATTAAATAGTAAAATACTGTAATAAATATTACAGTGTATAGTTTTAATATTTGTGTATATCATGAAGTAGTGATCACAATCTTTATTAATATAGCCATTCTTTGACACAGTTAATATTTCTGTGTGCAAGGACATTTAGGAGCTCTTCTTTCAACCATCTTTAAGCATAATGTCTTATTAACTACCTTGCTATCTGTCCACCTGGTATCCAGAAATTATTCTGAACCTCATACAATTAAGCCAAAATTCTACCATTTCCCTACCTACCCAGACCCTAGCAAACACCTTGCTAGTCCATGGTTTGCTAAGTTTGACAGCTTGAGGGTCCCTTCAGTGCTACCATATAGTAGCTCTTTTATTGGATCTGGCCCTTTCCAGTTCCTAGAATATTATTCAGAGTCATTCGTGTTGTTGCAAATGAAAATGATAAATCCTTTTCAACGCTGAATAATATTCCATTGCATGTGGGTGTGGTGTGTGCCGTATTTTTATTTACCACTCCATAAGCACCAATGTTAATGTCCTATTTTGAATATTATAAAGTGTGTGACTATGACCGCTCTGAGTGCAAATATCTCTTTTGGATGCAGATGCCAACTCCTTGGAGTATGCGCCAAGAAATGCCATTGGTAGAGCATGTGGTGGCTATCCTTTCAGGTTTTTGTACAGTGTTTTCCATGTGGCTGTACAATTATAATCCCAGAACACTAGGAGGATTTCTCCGTGGTGCTGCTAGCTATGGTCATTTGGCCTTTTGATAGCAGCCACCCTATAAGGTGCAAGGTGACATCTCAGGGCAGTTTTGATTTGTGCTTTCTGTATAACTAATTATGTCCTAGCCTTGCTCATACCCTTGTTAACCATTTGATGGTGTTCTTTTGAGAAATGTCTATTCATGTCATGTGACCCTTTTTCAGCAGGTTATTGTCGTTGCGTTCACAACCATCAAGACCCTGAGTCGCGTGGAGAACTTACTTGCTTTTGGACCCTGGACCCCTGTTGGCTACATGCTTTGTAAGCACATTGCACCCCCTCCGTAGATGACTCCTTTTGCTGACTTTGGTTTTGCAGCACACTGGGCAGAAAAGCACGGAAGGTGGAAACGAGGGACCAACCTCTGCCCATGACCTTGTGTCTCCGTCCCCAGCCATGGCGCTTTCCCGGTATTCACTCCAGCCACCACCTCCTCCCCTTTCTTTCTATCAAATAAATCCACAGAGTGTGTCCTGAACAGCGAGGAGCAGAAAGGGGCTGCAGACGCAGGCGAAGTTTCTGTTTGGGGAAAACGAAAAGTACTGGAAATGGATAGTGAGGATGATAGCAGAGCACCGTCAGCGTACTTAGGAGCCCGGGTCTGTGCACTGGAAATGGGAGGGGTACATCTTACATGCCTAAAAACTGTGTTCTATTTAATATGTAAGTAGATAATTTCAAAATATATATCCTACAAAAACAGAGGTTAAAAACAAAAACAATGGAGACTCTTCAGTGACAGGTGTTAAGTGGCCAGAAACAAGACGCTGCTGGTATAAAGGCAGAGGTTACCCTGAAAGGGAAATGTGGCGGGGGACAGTTGCGGCCCATGTTTAGGACGAGTAGAGACAGAGGAGCGCAGAGAGCGGGTGAGCCTCCTTTGTACCTCTGCCTAAAGCAAAGATCAAAGGAACGGAGGCATGTGCTCCCATCTGACCTACTTGAGGAATTAATGCAGACCTCATTAAATATGATTTGAGAAAAAAATGCCTTCGTGTTGACAGTAGACAGCATCTATAACTCTAATGTAAGATTTTCACTTTTGACAGATCACACTGAATGCTGTCATGACGGCAGTGCCAGGCGCATCTGCAGGAAGAACAGTTCTTAAACAGTTTGGTGGGGTTCAGAGGTGGGAGACGAAAGGGAAAGCCAAAGGACCAAGGTCCCCTCACCCATGTTCTTCAGCATCTGGCCCAGACCTCGCACTCGAAGCTGCATGAGCACGCGTAGCTCTGGTCCATGTGTCACGACTCCGAAGATGTCGTCCCTGTCCAGCAGTCATGCCAATGAATTTCTGTCCATGGCATACAACCAGGGATGGAGTTCACCGCTGGGGCTGAACCAGTGAAAAAGTAATTAGGCTGTAATACAAGCACCCAAAATTAGCAACAAATAGGAATGTCACCTCGCAACAATGGTGGAAAGCAAACAAACAAACAAACAAACAAACAAATAAACAAACACTTATGTTCTTTTCCTCTGAAGTATTTGCGTTCTTACTGTCCTTACCACCAAAAGTGACCGCTATGAGCTTCAGAAGACATCAGGTGCTGAGGAAGATGGAAAGCTTTGCTCTGTGGCATTATGGGAGAGCTAATTATCCAGAGACATCTCTGGTCCAATTCACTGTGAGCACCTGCGAGGCAGAAACAGCGTCCTCATGGACTGTAGAAGCTTGACAAGGACAACAGTGCCCCATGGAAGAACCTCCACTCCCAGGGCTCACCCGCTTATGTCATTTAAGAACATGAACTGTCACATAGGTTGTAAGGGCCGGGGTTATAGCTCGGGCACAGCTCCTGCCTGGCAAGAGCAAGGTCTTGAGTACCACCCCCCCAAATAGCCCCCAAATCTATTGCAGACTAGGCTGACAATAGAGTTCAGGGCAGAAACTCACACCTGGCACTGGAAGACGTGGAGCGCTGGCTAGAAGCGTAACGTCACGTATACAGGTGGCTCCCACTGAGACGGTGTTTGCTTGCATATTTTAAACGACACAGCTGAACATACCCAAAGAGAATTGTGGCTGCAGTCACTGGTAAATAGCCAACCCCTAAAGTCACTGAGTGGAGACTGGGCCACGTTTCTTTTTATGCCTCTGAGCCATTCCTACTGATATCCTCCTCCTCCTCCTCCGCCTCCTCCTCCTCCTCCTCCTCCTCCTCCTCCTCCTCCTCCTCCTCCTCCTCCTCCTTCTCCTCTACTCGTGTCGTCTCACTGAGGGCCTAGAATGATAAACCACATGTTTATCTCTATTATGCAGCAAATTTAAGGCCTATGCGTAAGGAATTCAGGGTTTCCTCTCTTCTAAAGACGCCTAGTGTTGTAGGATTTCTGGAAAAGTCCTTCCTGTGGCACCTCCTCTTTGTTTAGTTGAGTAACTATTTCCACCTCTATCAGGGATACCCATAATCGTGACCTCTTCTGTTAGTAAAAAGAACCGAGTGTTCTCTGGCCTGATATTCCTGGAGAGCATGTAGGTCTCTTCTTTGTTACCGTCCACAACTTTAAACTCACAAAACATAGGTCTTCTGATTCCCTGCGAATGTGCTTAACCCGCCCTAGAAGCGTGTGCTTTGTGCTTTTCAATTATTTAGACCTGCCAGAGAAGTCTGAATGTGTTTCATCTTCACCTTGTCTTTTAGAATCTGTTTTTCATCTTGCGGTGTTCCCATTAGCCCTCATGGGCGTGCTTATGGGCTAATACAGCCCTCCAAATCACCTGCTGGCATTGAAAATTCTGCCTTGGGGCTTCGAAAACCCTGGAAATTCTGCAGGGACCCCTCTCCTCCAGGCCAGCTGAGCTGATTCCCTGGATCTTTAGAGGAATCAGAAACACACCCTGACAGTAATTCCCTCCACTGGGTACCCAGGGCTACAAGGCGGCAGTTGAATGTTACGGGCAGGTTTTAGTTCTTATTATGTAAAACGTACACATCCATGCTCTCCGAGTGCCCTGCTTTCCACTGTCAGCGCGAAGGTGGCATGGATAAAGTGACCTGTGTCACGGGAGTGACACACGGACACTGTTCAGAGCAATGCTGTGGGGACGGGCCCGATGTGGGCAGCGCCCACACACGAGCGCAGGCGCCCGGAGTCCTGCCCCTGCTGCCCCAGGAGTGTGACCTATGGCTGCTGTATGATACAAAAACTTCACTCAACATGTAAAATTCTTTTTACTCTTAGTGCAGTCTCTGAAGAGAGTTTGGGGTGAGAATGCAAAGAAGAAGAGACGTGTAGTTTTGCTTGAGATGAAAATTTCTGATCTTAACAAAACAAAGAGACCGTCTCTAGGCACAGCACCTTTGTCTCCCTGCGACTTTATGAAAACTCTGAAACATGGCTCCTCCCCATTTGTAAAACCTGACCAGAGTCCGTCCTGTCTTTCTCACCGGCAGGGTGATGCAGGAGCCTCGGGCTTTCACGCCTAGGTTGGCAGAGCCCATGGTCCTGTTCCCATCCTGCAGATGGAGGTTCAGGAAAACAGGTGCCCTGCAGACACGAGAATCCTGGCCCTGGCAGGGCAGGTGCGGAGCTATGCACAATTCTTTGCCTGGTAAACTGTGGACTGCATGTTGAAATGGAGAGTAGGTATTTGAAAAGTTGCCTTTCTGTACTGTTAGGTAGGAATTAGAAGTTCCAAGCACAAGATATATGGTTGTTACGGTTTGCCTCTAGGTGCCCCCAAAGCCTCATGCAGTCATGGGGCGGACTTCTGGAGTCCGTGATTAACTCGTGATCCACTGGGTTTATGGGTGCGAGTGCTACACCCAGCCTGAGGCTGATAGCCTGGGTGCAACATAAGGGACACAGACCTGCTCTCTGCGACCATGATTGCTGCTGTTCCTCCCTTTCCTCTTGCTCTTTGTCTCAGCCATGAATGGCTGCCCTCCTCCGAGTGCCAGTCTGCCTAGGAGCCAGATAAATAAGGCCTGAAACTTCCAGGGCCTGTGAGCTAAACAAATCTTTCCTTCCTTCCTTCGTTTTGAGAGTTGGATATTTATCCCAGCAAGGAGAGAAGAGTAACTGAGACATTGGTACCATTCCATTTTTATTTAAAAGTAAGCACAATAAAAGACTAGAAGTAGGTAGAGCACTATGCTGTCAGTGAGTTTGGTGACATTATATGATTTTTTCATTGTTCTGTCTTTTCTATGTCATTACGATGCTAAATTTTATGAAGGCATTTCATTTGGTGACATAGGGATGCATTCAGATTGGTGAAAAGTAGAAGTTAAAAATCAATTCAGATAGAGACAAATATTGCTCATTTCCTATGCTTGGCTGTCCTGATCCTCTGGCCTCTGATTATGCTGTTAAAAAAAAAAAATGTCACTAGTTTCTTACATTTCCTTGCAGGATGTCTTCATGAATGTACAGCAGAATCTTGTTTCGTGAACTTAATTCCTTCCACAGTGCTGGCCACAGAACTCATTGCCACCAGAGCCATGCATTGAATTCCACAACAGCCTGCCAACCAAGGTGCCACTGTCCAAGCAAGTACATTGTTGCAATACCCTTCCTTATGCAAGAGTAGCTTAACATGCTCATCAGCTTTTATAGAGTATCCTGTGAAAACACAAAAAAAACTCCTGGACGTCAGAGGCTCCAAACAAAACAGCACAAACGAAGTCAGTTTACTCTCTCACTTGGAGCTGCTGTGCTCCAGACACAGCTCTACTCCTGGCTGTACAAAGTTTTCTAGGCCTTCTTGGCTAGGGTCCAGGCCCCAAGACTTACTCTTACTTGGATCAACTATTTCCACGTGAGGGGCAGAGATCCCTAGTGCTAGGCTGGTGAGACAGCTTGGCAGTCTCAACACCTGCTTGGCAAGTACAAGGACCAAGGTTCGATCCAGGGTACCACAGGTTGTGCCAGCAGAGCCAGGCATGGTGGCACATGCCTGTAATCCCAGCAAGGGAAGGCTAAGGCCCTGTACCAAATAAATAAATATAAGATGTTTTTAAGAGCTAAAAAAAAGGACAGAAATTCGTGGTGCCAGAGGAAGAGCAGAAATGGCCTGTGTCATGTCACATCCGTGACCTTGTGTTATGGCTCCTTTAACTGTGGCAGCAGTTGGAAAGGCGTCTTTAACTGGGCCAGCTAAAATCTTGTCATACAGGAGAAGGCCAGGTCAGGCCAGGCCCACCTCTCAGACACATTCTGGGCAGATTCTGGCAATGTGCTCTGAAACCCCCACTACTGTGAACTACATAATCTTTCTTTCATTATAAAGCACACAGTCTCAAGCATTTGGTTTTAGCGACAGATATCAGATTAAGGCACTACCTTTCTCTGAGATAACATCTTTACCATAAACTTGATCTTATATAGTTTAAGATAATTGTCCTAACTAGTGTGCATTTGTTCTGATAAATTTTACAGATAACAAACTTTTAAAAGTTGTGCCTTTACCTATGATTTATAGCAGGGAATTATTAACATTTATGCATTCCTAATGTGCATCAGTCAATTGCATGATCAAATGCACTTATTGATTTGCAAACATTCACCAACTTAAAAAAATATGTTATTAGAACATAGCATTTTTATTATTTTTGAATGAAATCAAACACTGTGTTTTAGTTTCCTTTCTATTTTCTGAAATTAGTTCTTCGGTCCAAGTTGGAATGTAAACTGTAGGCCAGTGGTGGTGGAATTGTCCGTCATGGCATTGTCTGTAGATTCGAAGAGAACAGGAGCCCAACTCAGGAAACGGATATGGAAGTGGAGTCACTAGTTGGTATTGTCTGCCGTTCCCAGAGGGAGGGGTGCCTTTGTTTATCCTTGGGGTTGTTATGTAGGCAGTCACAGTTATTGCAGGAGTCCACGAAGATGTATGTGTGTGTGTGTGTGTGTGTGTGTGTGTGTGTGTGTGTGTTTATATGGAAACAAGACGTGCGTGTCCCCACCTTACCAGGCACCAGTGGGTGTAGCTAAAGGCACGCTGTGTGGTGGGAGAGGCCCTGAAAAGGAACCGCATTCCCCATATCTCTCCTTTGTGGTTCTGCTTCTGGAGTCCATCGGTTCTCAGGTAATCTTAATTGCAAAAGAGCCTGTGGTGTTCATAATTCTGGAAAGGAAAATTTTTCAGTACTATTGGTGGATACAAGACAGTTGAGAGGAAGGAAAGATGGTATATTTCATGAGGAAGCAACAAAGGAAGGAGCAAAGATGGAGAAAACTTTATCTATGATAGGCATTTAGGGCCAGAGAGATAGCTCAGTAGAATAAGTGCTTGCCTGGCAAACACAGGGTCCTGAGTTCAATCACTGGTACTAAAAAAAAAAAAAAAAAAAGCTCTATGATAGGCACGTATGGCAGTTTTTAGTGCATTTTGATTTTAAAAATAGGAAGTCTTCCATTGGCGCTGCACGTGTTGGATTCAGCATGCAAGTGTGTTTCTTCTGACCAAAATAGACTGAAATATTTGGAGACCTCAAGCAATGCTGGCTTTTCTCAAAAGGACCAGGGTATTCTGTGTCGCTGGGCTCGCACTGGACAAATCCTCGGAGCAGTGAGGCGGCTGCCGATTTCAGATGAGTCAGAGCAGCGTCCCACCGGCCCTCCCACCCTTCCAGGCTCTCCCAGCACACACCACAGGGAACTATACTAGCACAAACTTGTCGTCTCACTGGCATTGTCATTATTCATTCAGTGTAAAAACAATTTTTTTTAACCTAAGAGGCTGCTACGCTTTTGTCTCTAGGTGTCCCCCCAAAGCCTCACGCAGTCATGGAGCAGGCTTCTGGAGTTTGTGATGAACTCATAATCCAGTGGGATTATGGGTGATCCAAGGCTGAGATTGCATTATGGGTGTGAGCACTTGGGGCAGATCGCCTGAGTGCAACAGAAGAGCGACAGAGAGACAGAGGCAGTCATCCCATCTGTAACCACTGTGGCTGCTGCTCCTGCATGTACTCCTGCTCTTGGCTGCTGCCATGAACTACTGCTCTCTGCCATGTGCCACTCAGCCTTGGAGCCAGCTGAGTATGAACTGAACCCTCCAGTAACTATGAGCTAAATAAACCTTTCTTTCTTCATTTTGGGTGTCAGGCATGTGTCCCAACAATGGGAGAAGAGTAACTGAGACAGACCCTAATAAAAATGGGACAGAAAAACAGATTAAAGGGACAACTCAGCCTAAGGACGTGAGTGGCTGGTCGCAGAGTGAGCATCGACCCTGAGTGTGACATCCCGGAGCTGACCACCACAGCAGCTTGAAGCGTCATCGTAGACCCCTCTGTCAGGTGCTGCAGGAAGCTCTCTGAGCTGCCTTGCTGGGCAGCCCTTCCTCAGAGGGCAAGTTATGCTATAAGCGCACCTGTCAGGAAGACAAGCACATAACCCTGGGTTTAGAGCACTATGGCATTACATCCTGGTGATCTACGTTCTGCGCGGGTCTCTTGCAAATGGCTGCAGCAGGACCTTGTCCTTGGGTCCCTTACAGAGGTTTTTCACTTGCTGCTCTTGGCAGCTGGGACCTACCGAACTTTATCAATTTCAGATACCGTTATGGAAGACTTCATCGCCATACGTGCATCCAGGCTTAGAAGGCCAACTCAGGCTTTTACAAAGGATGCTTTGGCTGACGTGAGTCAGAGAACTGCTCTGGAAGATCCTGCGTGTAGCATCCCATGAGGCACATGCTGCACACCCCGCAGGTGTGCAGCCGCATGGCCTCATGTGGAGTCTGCACTTCCTGCCCGAGAGCCTCAAGCGCCGACGCCTTCTTCTGCCTTTTCCCCTCTGCCCAGCATGTGTTCCACTGTTTCAGAGACTTGGCCAGTGAAGACCTCTACGCATGCTCAAGATCTTCTGTGTACCTTGTCTATGTATTTGGTACAAGGCTTCACTATGCAGCTGGGACTCATAGCGATCCTCCTGTCTCAGCCTCCGCAGCACCAGGATTATAGATGTGTGCCACCAGGCCCAGTTTCAGTAGCCGCCTCAGTGTGGAGCTGACACGTGTGTGGTACTCGGTCCTTGCGCTTACCAGGCAGGTGCATAGACCACCAAGCTACCTCTCTGTCCTCTCAAGATTTATTAAATAGCCGGGCGTGGTGGTGCACACCTGTAATCCCAGCACTTGGGAGGCTGAGGCAGGAGGATCGGTGTGAGTTCGGACCAGCCTGGGCTACAAAAGTGAGCTCAAGGCCAGCCTCAACTGCATACCGAGACCCTGTCTCAAAAAAGACAAAAAAAAAAAAAAAAAAAAAAGATTTATTAAACAAAGCACATTATGCTACTTTTTGTTATTGTTTTCTTGGCTTGTATTCCCAGAGTCAGAGGGCTGGTCGGAAAATTAAACAAAACCTCTAGCAGCTACAGTTTAAGTGGTCTCCCAAGTTATGTGAAGCCCCCGTGACACTGGACGCTGTTTTCCTGTTGAGACAAAGAGTCGTTCCTGCTTGGTCTCATCGCGTACCTCACCTGGCTTTCAGCTGCGTATCATGGAGACTAACAATATGGGCGTAAGCAAAGAAAGACTCATTTTCCTCCCTCAGAAATGTTACGGTGGAAGCCGGGCGTGGTGGCTCACGCCTGTAATCCCAGCACTTGGGAGGCTGAGGCAGGAGGATTGGTGCGAGTTCGAGACCAGCCTGGGCTACAAAAGTGAGCGCAGGACCAGCCTCAACTGCATAGCGAGACCCTGTCTCAAAAAGACAAAAAA
>PVJA010015501.1:0-45300 GCA_004027025.1 Myocastor coypus
AGAGAGCAGAGAGAGGCAGAGACAGAGACCGAGACTAAGATAGAGATAGAGACAGAGATTGCTAAAAGATTGGGGGGGGGGGCTCAGCATGTAGCAGTCCCCTGTAATTCCAGCTACTCAGGAGGCTGAGGTAGGAGTGTCACTGAGGTAGGAGGATCACTGCTTCTAGGCTAGCCTGGGCAATTGAGAGATCCCACCTCAAAATAAAATAGAAAGGGCCAAGGGGCCATTTGCAGTTTGGCGGCAATGCTTGGCTAGCAGGCTCCAACCCCTGCGTGCGATCTCTAGTACTAGAAACAGAAAAGAAAGTAGGGAGGAAGGGAAGGGGAGAGCAGTTCTGCTAAGGACCCTTCCAGAAGGGGCTATCTGCTGTGAAGCGGTGCCAGGGCGGCCTAGGGCTTGCCTTATGTAAGGCCCTTCCTCAGTTCTCTGTTAGCTAAACCAGGCGGTCCGGTGGTGTCAGTTGGCAGAGGCCCCTCCCTTCAGGAGCAGAAATCCGCCCCCAAGGTTATCACAGCCATCGATGCCATACGCAAGTGTCTTTGGGGAGAGGAAGGGTGGGGCCCTCAGGTGGCCCCCTTGCGGGCCTGACCTTGAAGCTGAGCCCATGAGCCCTAGGGCCCAGCCATTGACACTCAGGCCAGCTTTCCTCCTGGGCTGCCCGCATCTGCTTTGCCAGTGCTCAAAGCTGGGTCAGTTCAGGCAAGGCAAACCATTTTGAACCCAAGGACAAGTAGAAATATAATTAAGAAGGTAAATCTGTTTCCCCAAAGCCTATAGCTCTTTGTTGACTGCGCGTTTCTCTCCAGTGCCTGCAGAGACAGGGGACATGTACTCCCCGGTGCAGATCCAGCTGCTCCCTTGCTTGGAGAGTTGGCAATTAAATACAATAGCTTGTTTGAAGAATCCGGCCTCTGCTGCCCGCTGCAGTCTATTTTGGAGGGCAAAGTGAAAAGAATTTTAACTCAAAGCATTAAGCAGAAGGAAGCAAAGCCCTGTCCAGATCCTGAATGCTCTTCAAATAAAATTATTGGTGAGAAAGAGCTGGGGTCTAAATTATCTCCCAGGGTGGGGCCACCCTCCGCCTGAGTTTGTCATGCACCTCTGCGTGGCCCCGAAGAAGCCAAAGGATGATGAGTTTTCCAGGGAGTGAAATAGCCCAGGTCACCCCTGTCCTTTCCCAGCTCCTTGCTGGCCCTGACTCACCTACGAGGCTGTAGCCTGCATGCCATGGTATAACTGCGTCAGGCTCCCTCAGTGCCTGTGGTGACCCCCGGTGACACCGCAGCCTGGGTCCCTGGAATGCAGGGTGCTTGCCTGCCCACCCCCTTCTTCCTGGACCTCCGTTCTGGGCCTCACTCAGCTCGCAATTCAGTATGGCCGATCTGCTCCTGGGAAGCGGTTCAGCTGTGGCAGACATGGTTAGAGCAACAGCCTGGAGGCTGCGGGTTAGGAAGACACATTCATTAGAGAAGTCCTGAGACTGCAGTAATTAAGTGACACAAATGGATACCAATTAATGAAATCTCAATCAGACTGAACGGGCCCGGCCATTGCCCTGGGTGGGAAGCAGTCCCAGGCTGAGGCACAGGAAGGACTCTGGTGGTACACCAGCCCCTCCCTCCTCACTCTCTCCCCCTGCAAAGCTCTTTGGAAAATTAATCCTCAAAACAGGTGAGATCCTGACAGCTTGGGCTGCTGTTCTCCATGCACAGACCTGGAGGGCAGGGTTTCGTGTGACTGCGGACAAATTTTTTTTTTTTAATCATTTTTTTTGAGACAGGGTCTTGCTATGCAGTTCAGGCTGGCCTTGAGCTCCCTTTTGTAGCCCAGGCTGGTCTCGAACTCACACTGATCCTCCTGCCTCAGCCTCCCGAGTACTGGAATTACAGGTGTGCGCCAACATGCCTGGCTTGCGGACAAATCTTTCTATCCGTCAGTTTCAAGGTTTGCCAGGTCCAGAATCCTTGCCCCCCAGGATATTTTCAGTTACACCAATTAATTTACAAAAAGGCATTGAAATACAAGACAGAAGCATCCAAAGATGACTGGAACGACATACATAAATTTATCATCCATTCGTTCATGTAACAATCACTTATTGACTTCCATTCTATATTAGGTATCAACACTGTAGTAGTCAGTTGCTGCTGCTGCTGCTGCTACTCATGACAATAACAATGACTATTGCTCCCTTTGTTTTCTGGACACTGTTCAGATACTTCACATACATTTACCCATTTATCCTTGCAATAGCCAACTGCTACACAAGACGGATAAACAAGACACAGATGCTACAGGAAAAGGCACCCAGCGCTGGAGAGGAGGCGGGACTTCTGCGGAGGCATCCAGGAGCTAGGCCAACTGGGCCAACCTTGCAGGCAGCTGTGGCTGGCTGGCCCCAGCTGAGGCAGGAGGAGGAGGAGGAGGAGGAGGAGGAGGAGGCCCGGAGCTGGGGAGCACATGCTTCGAGGGCGCTGCAGGCACAGTCTGGCCTGAGTCTGCGGAAGCGTGCAGCTGTTGGGAGGTGGAGAGCGGGAGAGGGCTTTGGAAGGGAGATAACAGTGACGGCTCCCCAAGTCCCACAGGATGTGCGGAAGCTGGTTGGGTGTGGGGAGGAAGGGTGGACTTGGCTAGGAGCCCCGGGAGTCTGGAGAAAACTGAACCACAGGGCTTCAGGGGACCGGGGTGAGGGAAGAGGCTGGAGGGGCTGGAGTGGGGACATCAGAGAGGGCCTGCTGAGGAAGTCAGATGTCGCTCCGTGGGCAGGGTCAACCGTTCCTGGCATCCCAAAGTCATAGGGGTGAGGGGTCCCCACCAAAGGGGGACAGCTGCTGTGGCCTGCTCTGTCCATTCCCAAGGCCATCTGTTCCCTGGAGGCTGACCTATTCCGCTGGCCCAGACACCTGCACAGCTCTGCCATGAGGACACCTCCAGGGGCAGACCCTCAGGACCAGCATCCACTCAGACTGCCGGCTCTGAGCAGCCAGGGTATGCATCCACCCTGATCTCTTCTGTCGCCAAGCCTCCCCGTCTGCAGGCTTGTATTGCTCCTGTGGGAGACCCTTGATCTAGGGTTATAGACTTGGGGATCATAGACAGTTACCCTGGAATTCAAGGCAGAGATTTTCCCACACAGAACATTTATAGCTATCAGATTCCCCAGGCATAGGCAATCCCCAAGCGGTTCAGGCCCATTGGATGGGGCTCTTGTTTGCAAGGGCGAAATTTTTCTGGCCATATTTTCCCCTCTCCTCAGCACCAGTGTGAGGAGGCTGGGTCAGGGTTTGCCCCAGCTCTTTGCTGTAGGGCCTCCACACAGTGAGCAGCTGGCCCATGCCTTTCCGATCTTTTCCTGAAAAGCTTCCGCTGTTCTTTACTGTGTATTCCAAGATTTTCACCCTGCACATTTCTAGTTCCCTGTGGAAGATGACATGCTATCTGAGGGTCTTTCTTCTTGCAGGTCTCCATTGTGTGTGTGTGTGTGTGTGTGTGTGTGTGTGTGTGTGTGTGTATGACTGAGCATTGAACTCGGGGCCTTCACACTGAGCCATAGCCCAGCCCTTTTAAGTGTCCTTGTTAGTATTCTGAGACAGGGTCTTATTAAGTTACTAAGGTGCCCTAGCAGGACTCAACCTTGAGATCTTCCTGCCACGGCTTCCCAGAGCACCCTGTCTAGGGCATCACTATTATTTATTTATTTATATTCTGGGGGGTCATCACTTTTAAAGCAAGCTCCCACATACCTGCTTGTGTGGCTTTGAGCCTTGACACACTCTTACAAAGGACAGTAGCTAACTTTGGTCGCTTAATGTAAGTCAGGGTATTATTTCCATTAAACCTCTTCACAGTGATGTTTTCATTTTAACCTTGCTTCAATTTTAAAATGAGGAGGCAAGAAATTAATATTAAATAGGCTAGGGAGATGGCTCAGCGGTCTAAGTGCCTGTCTGGCAAGTGTAAGTCCCTGAGTTAGATCCCTGGTACCACATGCTGCGTCACCCCTGAAATCCTGGGAGTGCTGTGCTAGCTATGGAAACTGGGCATGGTGGCCCACGCCTATAATCCCAGTGCTGAGAAGGCTGAGACAGGAGAATCACTGTGAGTCTGAGCTGCATAGCAAGACTCTGCGTCAAATAAATAAATAAATAAATAAATAAATAAATAAATAAATAATAAAAGTTGACTAGCGAGGTGGGAAGCAGTAGACCCAGGGTCATATTAAGCAGTACAGTCCTAGAGCCCTCACCATAGCTTTCCGCTGGCCCAGGTGAACCACTTGCCCTGTTTTCCTGCCCCATCCAAGTCCCTTACCACTCTGACCTGCCTCAGCATTTGCAGTCAATAGCTTGAAGTCTGTGTCACTTGGTGGTAGAAGCTGACCCTTCTCACAGAAGTCCCTGCTATGAGTAGCGGCTCTTCAGTAGCAGGAACATGTGAGATCGCTATCTGTCCCCAGCAGGGTGACTTGGAAAGTACAGCATGTTCCACTACCTCCCCAGGGGTCCCCCCAACTAGAATTCCAGAGTCAGAAATGCCACATTAGAGACTGATCCTCTTGGGTTGGCTTTATCCTTCTCCCCAGCCCCTAGGCCTGCTAAACTAGAGGACTGTCCTGGGGACTGTGAGCTAGGGCTGCCCCTGAGCTACAACAGTGATCTGAAGATGCAGGCTGTTCCAGGAAGGAAGGGAGTACATACAAGGACATTCATACATGAAGGTGCTGCCGAGGACCGCTGGGCACACAGCCCCCGGGTGATACCATATGGGACAGTTTTGTGGACCAAGAGCATCACTGAGGCTCCCTCTGCTGGCCTCTCCAGGGCCCTTGCTTGGTATGGCGTCCACAGCTGAGAGGGCCTGAGGAGAGCTGCCATTGGTGAGACAGGGCTCTTGGGGTGCTGTACCCTTCCACCTTGTGACGTTGGGGAGCTCATTTCTGGAAGTCAGCCAGTGGCCTGTCACTCCTGTTATTGGAAGGATCAAGCCTGGCTTCTGGGAGAGGTGGTGCTTTCGTTACCAGAGGGTTAATGTTACACCCAGGGGACTTGCAAGGTGCTGCCTAGCTGAGGACCTCAGGGCCGACCTCCACTCAATGGCTCTGACAGCTCTCTCTCCTTCCTTTTTCTCACTGCATGTTGGCTTGAAAGGGACACTGTGTTATGGGTCGACTGTGTCCCTCCAAACTTCAAAGAGTCAAGCTTCCAGCTCTGTGCACCTCAGACCGTGACTGTATTTGGAGATAGGGCCTTTGAAGAGGTGATTAAATTAAAATGAGACTTTTCCAGGGGGAGCCTAATCCATTTTGATTAGTGATCTTTTGGGAAGAGGAAATTTGGGGGAAAGGGGGCCCTGTGGTGTGTGCATGGAGGGCTGCTGAGAAGAGGCAGCCAGAGTGAGACGCCTGCAGGCCTAGGAGTGGCCTCTGAGGACCCCAGGCCAGCAGCACCGTGATCTTGCACTTCTGCCCTCCAGAGCTCTAGCAAAAATTCCATTTCTGTCATTTAAGCTCCACAGAATATGATGTCTTCCTATGGAAGCCCAGGCAAACTGGGGTAAGTTCCAAGAGGTTTAGGTTTAATGGCCTCCCAAAGAGCATGAACCTACTCTCCAGTCCTTTGAAAGGACAGAGAAAAATACTATAGCACCTGATTTCCATCAGTTTTCTTATGATTTTGTATAGATTTCAATTTCTTGTGTATGCTTTAAAATGCACATAATTGGAGAATTTGGAGAATATGGTGAGACACACATAAAATATATAGATACACAACTTATTGGGGAATACATGCTTTAAGAATTGTTACAGTAAGCCGGGCGTGGTGGCTCACGCCTGTAATCCCAGCACTCGGGAGGCTGAGGCAGGAGGATTGGTGCGAGTTCGAGACCAGCCTTGGCTACAAAAGTGAGCTCAAGGCTAGCCTCAACTGCATAACAAGCCCCTGTCTCAAAAAAAAAAAAAAAAAAAAAAGAAGAAGAATTGTTACAGAGATGTGGAACCCTAGCGCTTGGGAGGCTGAGGCAGGAGGATTCCCATGAGGTCTAGGCCAGCCTGGACTACATAGCAAGTGCAAGGTCAGTCTGTACTACCTAGTGAGACTTTAGCTCAACAAACAAACAAATAAACATTTCTACAGATAGGGTAAATAATAAAAAAACTCGAGATACCACTTGGTCAGGAAGGTGACTATTTGGGTATCTTTAAAACCTAAAGAAAGCCGGGCGTGGTGGTGCACACCTGTAATCCTAGCACTTGGGAGGCTGAGGCAGGAGGATCGGTGATAGTTCGAGACCAGCCTAGGCTACAAAACTGAACTAAAGGCCAGCCTGAACTGTACAGCGAGACCCTGTATCAAAAAGACAAAACAAACAAACAAAAAACCTAAAGACAAATAAGGCTGACTTCCCTTTTCATAATTACAAGTGCCCTAAAGAGTTCGTCATCGGTTTCTTCCTCTTTCCCCAGCCTACTCAGAACGTCTGGGGAACTACTCCTTGCCTATATCAAGGAAATTTATGTTGTTGTTACTATAATTGTTATCTACAAGGGCCCGTGAGTAATAGCTCACAGAAATGTTTTCTACTGAATAGAGTAGAGACATCAGAAAATCAATCCATTAAAAATCAAGCTTTTCAGAAACTTCTCAATTTGGCATCTTCCGTTTCTTCTTGTTTGATTTTTTTTCTCCTTCCTTTCTTCCTTCCTTCCTTCCTTCCTTCCTTCCCTCCTTCCCTCCCCACCTCTTTCTTTCTTTCTTTGATCTCTGGGGATCAAACTCAGGACCTTGCATTTGCCAGGGAGGCACTTGTGCCTCTGAGCTATCTCCCCAACCTCCCTTTCTTCTTTTGCTCTTGAAGAAGGCGTCTAACACCTTATTATCCTGAAGTTGCCCAAATTACTAAGCGCTAACCATGTTAGGAAGAGACATTTGGCAATCTCCACAACTCTCGCATCCATTTCTGTTCAGGCCAAAATTCTGGTCTCAGACCTTTAAGAGCCTGGCTCCACTGGGGCTGTTAGAGTCTCATTAAGCCTTATCTCTACTCTTGGAGCTGGCTCTGCTCAAGACCCTGTGAAAATCTGTCACATAAGTCGTTTTATAGATCTGAAACCAAAAATTAGGAGGAAGACTTCAGGCCTCCTCTCTTCTTGGGGAGGTCATGGTTCACCTCAGGCCTGACAGTGTCTTGGCCAAATTCACCCTGCTCTGTGGTTAGGCAAGAACCATCGATCTCCATTAAAGGCAGAGCACCGCCTACTGGGGATTTCAAAGCAACCTAGTTTGGTTTGGCTACTAAGCTCAGAACTACTCAGCGGTCTTGTAGCTAGGCGGGACTTACCTCTCGCGAGTGACTGTCCCTGGCTTGGCCGACACTGCCGAAGTGTGGGAAGGAATATTTTGGCATACTTGATGGCCATGCGGCGGATCACTCTGGCAGAACATTGGAAGTGGATAAAGCGAGTGCTGCCCCAGTGACACTAAGAATGTCTCTTTGTGGAGCGGCTAATCTCCTTTCACTCTTTAAATGTGCAGACAGGGCCCTGGAGAGCCACAAATCTGCGTGATGGGGAACACGGCTCTCAGAATTAACTGGCAGACGAATGGCTGTCCTGACTGCTGGGGCCAAGGCCTCACAGCTTGCACATTACTTCTGCCTGTCAGTACCTGGAGCTACCATGACCCTTGTCCTAAACGATTGCCTCTTTGGCAGGAGCATAACAGAATTGGCCTTCAAGGGCAAGACCTTTCGGGCCTAATGAGTCTATCTCCAGTTTGGCATCTCTGCAGAAGCATAATGAGATGTAGTGTCATTTCAGGACAATGGCAGGCCTGTCGGCGGGATTAAGTAAAAGGACTTGCACCCTTGCGGGCTACTGCTGGCTGTCACTACTCCACCTTCCCCCGCTGTGTGCGTTGTTTGGAAGTAGTTCCTCCGCCCACACTTACCTCATACTGGGGTCCCTGTTCCGGCGCCATACATAGGGATCTGTCGGTCTTGTTGTGAACGACTCTACCCCGGAGAGACGAGGCAGGAGGAATGAGGCAAGGAGACACAAAGCGGGGCTAGGTGGTCACCAGTCTGCCTGATGGGCAAGACAACTCAACTGCACACAAAAACAATCCTTTATGTATACTTTTGCAAAGTTTGTGTCACATGACACAGGGTGGCTTAGGGACTAATAACTGCTCTGAACCAGACAGGATGTTTTTCTCAGCACAGGGGTAGCTTGTTTCTTTAGGCACTAAGGCGCAGTCCCACCTGTACCCACTTGGTCACTTTCCTGGCTTCCTGTGGCTCTCAACAACATATAATGAGATTTACTCCTCAGCCTTCTAGGGTAGATGGAAGGGGACCAGGTAACAGCAAGAGAGGTGGGTATCTTGAAGGCAGGCAGCTCCGGTGTGGAATATCAGCACTTCTTCTTCATGCATGTGGTGTTGTGAGCAAAAAATAAAAGTTTGCTGGCTCTCAGTTTTCTCTTCTCAACTGGGGACAATGAGCGCTCCTGTATAGGTTTATGTTCCTCCTGTAGGGAGTGGTTCACAGTGTACTCTGTCGATGGCGTCACCTCCTCCACCTTGTTGGCAGGCCGAAGGCGGCATGTGTGGCTCTCCTATTGTCTCTGCTGTCTGTCGTCAGTAACCGTGGACAACCCATCGTCACCAAGGCTTCCTTCGGATTCTTTCTCTCAGTGGTAGCAACTCATTCTTCAATGAGCCTAATGTGCTTTTCTCCGGAGTCACGCACAGGCCAGGGATGCAAGCTTCAGCAAGTTCTTCACCTTTCTTTCTGGCCGAGGTGAGGCAGACAACGAACGACCCTTCGCCTGGCCTAGCAAGCAGCCAAGGGAGGAAGTTCGAGCAAGACCTGAGTGAAATGTGCAGATCGGGCCACAATCCCTCCTTCTGGTGACTTCCTGCCCAGTGCAGAACATTTGCAAATTGGCTGGAAAGGGAATTCCAGGCTTTTAAGACACACAGCCAACCCACAGCTTTGGTTTTTTATCTGATCGTCTAACCTGCTAGACAAGCGAAACGCATCTGCGACTCAGACTTCAAGTGTGAAGGGAAAATAGGAAGGAAGGCTCAAAGAGGAGTGTGGCAGCTGACGGCCACAACGTTAGCTTTGCTGTTGTTGGACACATCCTGACCTTCCGAGTTTAAATACTCGTAGATGGGGGAACTCCACTCTGGAAATTTATACTAAGGAACTAATAATACACACGTGCAAAGATCTGGCTAGAAGGGTGTTGTTGTTTGTCACGTTATCATAGCACAAAATTTGGCACAACTGACAGTTGAGACTTCTGCAAACAATGGAAATAAATCTTATAAATGCATTCAAGAAAAAGCATGCAGATGCACAAACTAATACTGTGGACAGAAACTGTGTGACCATGGGAAGACATTCGTACTACATGGTAGGAGACAAATGGGAAAAAAACGGTGTTTGCAGCCTGACTTGTATATTATTTCTTCTTTCTTTCTTTCTTTTTCTTTTTTCTTTTTTTTGGTCTTTTTGATACAGAATCTCACTATGCAGTTCAGACTGACCCTGTCACTTTATAGCCCAGGTTGGTCTTTTTTTTTTTTTTTGCTGCTGGATGAAAAGTTTATCAATAATATCTTGCATTTGACACAGGATACAAATCTGTAACAGATCAATAATGGAAACTGGAGAATAAGATGAGAAGCAATTCATCTCACACGTTAGCTCTTATAGCACTCTACAGGTACTACACGATATGCTAGACTCCTACTATGGTCTTAAAAGGCTATTGCAAATTTCTGATGTTAATTAACAGATTATGGTAATAACCCTACATTTTTACTACCTAATATAATTAAATAAAGTAAGAAACTTTTTACTGAAAACTTTAAATTTCAAAAACCTAGAAAGAGTAATATTTAGAATTTAAGAAATTTCCTTACTAGGTTTTTGTATAAAACACTAGCTACAGTGGAAAAATAAGCCAAATGTTTTTTCTTTCTATTTTATGAAGGAAAGCTTCTGGGCATACTGCAAAGTCTAATATAGAGAAAAGACAACAAGCTCTGAAGAAAAAGGCCAGGCAGTACTGTATGCTCACTCACGCATCCTAACCCAGGCTGGTCTTGAACTCACAATGCCTAGGCCTCAGCCTCCTGAGTACTGGGATTACTAGAGTGTACCACCACACCCAGCTGTTATTGTATATTATTTCTTATAAAATATGAAAAGAATATATAAAGGTAATATTAGTGATTCTTTATAAAATTAAGCATGACTTTTTCCACTGTGATTTGAATAAAGTCTGGTTGTGTTCCCCCAAGGATTTGCGTGTTGGGAGCTTGGTCTTCGGGGTGGAAGTGTTGGGAGGTGGGGCTTGTTGTGAAGGAGTTAGGCCACTGAGGGCATTAGCCTCAGGACGAGCTGATGGAGTTCTCAAGAGACCTGGAGCCGGTTCTCCTGTGAGTGAATCTTTATGGAAGAGCGAGCCCGATAGCCCAGCATGGTGGCACATGCCTGTAATCCCAGCACTTTGGAGCCTGAAGCAAGAGGATCTCCTTGACTTTGAGCCCAGCTTGTGCTATATAGTGAGTTGAAAGCTAACCTGGGCTACAGCGTGAGACCCTGTCTCAAAATAAAGAAGGATGAACCCAACCCCTGAGTTGTGCTCTGCCTTTCACCTTACCCACATCTCCCAGTGAGGCTGCCCAGGGCCATGAGGCCCTCACCAAAACGGGTGCTATGCTGTCTGCGTTCTCAGCCTCCAAGACAATGAACTCATCAAACCTCTTTCCTTTACAAAGTACCCAGTCTAAGTATTTGATTGTAACAATGGAAAACAGGCTTTTTGTTGTTATTGTTATTTACTCCCCCTCCCCAGTTATCCCATACTCTTTCTAAAGAAAACATGAACCCATGGAAAGATGGTCAGTAGGAAAATAGAAGCAAAACCCACAATGAAATACCACTTCCACCTACTAGGATGACTGTTATTGAAAAAAGACATCTGATAGTAAATATCTTTGAGGATGTACACAAGCCAGAAGTTTTCTTTCATCCATTGCTAGTGCAGCTGCTTTGGAAAAACACTGAGGATCCTTCAAGAAGTTAAGCACAAAGTTACCATATGTCCCCCAAATTTCACACTTAAGTATATGTCCAAGAGAAATGACAACACACATCCACACAAAAATTGTACAAGGGTGCTGATAACAATATCGTCATGACCAAAATGTGAAAATCACCCAACTGTCCACCTGATGAAGGGACAAGACGTGGCTCTGTATATCCATGAACCAAAACACTATTTAGCTATGGAAGACAAGGCATATTGATACTGTATCTGATTCAGCATAGAGGACCCTGGGAAACATGATGCTAAGGGGGAGAAGCCAGAGGCTGCAGGCCCACATAGTGTACGGCTCCATGTACGTGGGGTGTCAAATTCACAGAGACCAAAGTGGACGTGGAGGTGACAGGGGTGGGGGTAGAGAGGAAGGAGAGTAGCTGCCCACGGGCATGGAGCTTCTCTTTGGAGCACTAGGAAAGAAATATTTCGGTGCTGGGGATTGAATCCAGGGCTACCTAGTTTGTGAGGATGGGAAAGGGACTGAATTATACACTTGTACACACTGTTAACTCTTTTAGGCACTGATGAGTGAGCATCAAGGTCTCTCTAGACTAAGAGGTCTGAACCCCTTTTTTGCCTCTGAGGACCACAAGAAGTACCATCTTGTCATGCATGTATTCACCATGTCTTTTGATTTTATTCATTTTGCTGTCTTGGGGCCTTGCTGATCTCGTAGGGATTCTCATCCCGGGACTAGCTGACTCCTGGATATAGCAAACAACTCTCCGGCGACCATGCCTGCTACGTGCAAACCACATGAGCAGAAACCTGAGCCCCGGTGTCATGGTTTGCATCTAGATGTCCCCCCCAAAACCTCATGCAGTCATAGGGCTTTTTCTTTGGAGGTAGCTGGGTCTAGTGTGTGTGACTGATTTGTAGTGCAGTGCTGGGATTAAGGGCCCTGAGCTTAAGGGTGGATGACTGCTAGACCAGTCCACGGATTCAGCTGGCACTATCCTAATCCCGATAGATTGGATGTAAGGGACAGAACAAGGCTTGCCTCTCTCTCCCCGTCTTGTTGCCTTTGCTTTCTTCCACCACCGTGAACCCTTTTGCCCATGTACTTCCCTGCCTTGCCGCCAGCCAATTATGGGCCGAAGCCTCTACAAACTGTGAAGCAAATAAGCTTCCCCCCCCCTTTAAATTTAGGTATGGGATATTCTTTTCTCGTACAGGGGAACGTGGGAACACAGCTCCCCACTACCACAAATTATGCAGTCAAGTTCCCTGCGTGTGGGGAAAGCACAGGGGTGAGCACTCCAGAGTGCAGTGGACGAGCTTTGCCCTGGGAAGAACATCTTCATGACCGTGGTGTCTCCTCTGCCAGATTAGTACAGGGATTGTGTATTTTGTCTCAGCAGTGAAGGATGTCACCAAGACACCCAATCTCTTTTCTTGGTCTTTCCTCTCCTCCTGGGGCCTCTGGCCTCGTAAGGACCAGGAGCCAAACACCTAGAGACAGTGAGTGTAGAACCTGCTGAAAGTATTCATATCTCTTTTGTCTCAGTTGTCCTTCTCACAGAAACCACAGTACAAGCTCTTCTGTGCAGTGCGTCCTACTCCCTCTGCCTCCCAGCCTAACCCTGGGCTCACCATGTTTCCCTCCAGGAGATGCTTTGTCTTCTTTTCCAGGGTTCTGTGAGTATAACCAACTATAACCAGCCTTCATGACATCATCTCTGGGTCTATGTGTTTCACTCAATGTGGTTACAACAAACTTCGGGTACCCTTAAGACAAGGTATTCCTAAGTAACTTGTGAAACCCTGGCCTGACGTAAATAACCAGCAGAAAAGATAATTGATATTGTCTGAATCTTCTTTTAGGACTGTCTTAGTTACTCTTCTCTTGTTGCTGGGACAAATGCCTGACACCCAAAATGAAGGAAGGAAAGGTTTCTTTAGTTCACAGTTACTGGAAGTTTTAGTCCATAGTTGTCCAGGCTGAGTGGAACAGGGCAGAGAGCACCCAGTTCATGGCAGTGAGACAGCAACAAAGTGGTGACAGAAGCAAACGACCAACCAGGACAGCAGAAAGCAAGAGAGAGTCTGTCTCTTTGTCTGTCTCTATATTACATCCGGCTCTCTGCCTCAGCCTATCCACCTCAGGCCACGCCCATAATCCCATCAGTACTAAAACACATAATCTCAGTGGATCATGAGTCAAGTCTCAAACTCTAGAAGTCCCCGCCCCATGACTGCATGAGGCTTTGGGGCGGGGACAACTAGACACAAACCATAACAAGGACTCAAGGATCCCAGAGTCGGGAATGCATTTTTCAAAGTCAATTTGTCCATATACAGCTATCACACATTGCTATTCTACTACAAGTTCTATATGAAAAAGCAGCTCTTGAAGGTTCTAGTGTCTCAGCCACTATAAACACACACACATGCACACACACACACACACACACACACACACACACACACCAATTTGTCAGTATAGACATGTGTCTCACCAGACAGTAGGAACTGAATATATTGTGTTTTCTTGGCATAACTATGTCTATCTCGACTATATTAAAACAATCCAGTTTTCATCTCTTTCTTCTTAGAACTTGGCTTATAATCTCAGGAATAAATGAAATCCACCCTGAAGGTGTTTGAATCAATCCCGCGTGCGGGTGGCCCCAACCTACAGCTCACCACCCCACGAGCCCTCTGCCTCTGTCCTTGCGCAAGCAGCGTCATTTTTATCAAACACCACTACACAAAGCAAAACAAACATCTGGGTCTGTTGAGCATAAAGGCTGTCAGAGTGCTTCTGAGATCTTCTCTGAGAAGATTCAGATTGTACTCCCAAGACAGAGGGAGGGGAAGGCAAAGAACTTCCTCATCATGAGAGGAAGCCAGGCCGGGCTCTGCTTGTGTCGGACTGTTCATGACCCAACTTTCCGCTACCCTTAGAGAATCCTCCCCGCCTGGCCAGATTCACTGAGCAGGGATAAAACCGAACCAAACAAATCCAACCTCCAGACTGGACCAGTCTGTGCTGCCCTCAGCTGTGATCTTCCTTCTCTTCACCCTTCCTACATGGACACAAGTCAATAGAAGAGACAGTCACCAAGAGTCTCACCGAGTACTCAGCTTTAGGTCATTACCAGTGCTTGGCATCTTCTGTTTCTTGCTATTGAAACAGGGCTAATAGTGGATATTAACAAAATAATTCATCTCAAAACTTGACATGTACCAAAGGACCAAGACAGGGTCCCAAGCTTACTGAGCTTTGTAAGGAAATTGAGATTCGGTTTTACCTACATTCTTTGTAAGGAAGGAAGTAAATAAACAAATAAGGCGCAGTCTATTCCAAAGGCCTAGCTCAGTCACACAGCTGTCTTTCTAAATAATGTTTCTCCTTCTGGTTGCATTTGGATTCGCTACTAATGTGTAACAGTTTCCAATTTCCCTTCAGCCACTCTCCAGAAGCCTGGTATTGGTTCTTTGTCTTAGGGATATTTCATTTCCTCAATCATGTTAAATCAAACAAACTTTCCATACCAGCAAACAGAAAGGAGCAGCTCTGGGCCTCTGAAATAATTTGCACTGGCAAACTGACCAGGCCTTCCTCCAGTGTCTTAATTAGGAGTCTTAATCCCTTTGATTTAAAACTAGAAGAAGTACAGGAGATGGTTGAAAAGAGAGCATGTTTATCTAATATAGACAAATAGGGTTTAGAAAGTCCACTTAATATATAGTGTCAACAGAAATATATGTCCCTTTCTTTCTAATAATTCTTCCAGGATAAAGTATAGCTTACATCCAGATTGGAGCCATCAGTCCTCATGTTCTCTTTCATTTAAAGAGACAAGTTATTTCCAGCCCACTCTGTGTTTTCAGAAATTTGGGGTTGGTTTATTTTAATTTCTCTGGTACCAAAAAAGAGAAAGTGACTCAGAGAATATATGCAATATTGCTCACATTGAAATCTTTTTAAAATGTGATAAATGGGTGGTGGTGAATGGAAGTTGAATGTGGGAAGATGAAAATAGAGTGCCAGTGATCATGGGCTATCCATAGCCTTAGGGAAGTCTGTCAGGAAGGATGCCAGCATGCGTTTGACAGAGGGCTCGTGCTTGCACGTGGAGTAAGGAGGTTCAGGTTGAGGTGCACGGACATGGCCCTTCCAAGGCTGTGGTGACCCCTGTGGCGAGCACGCAGGGCAGCCAGGGGCTCAGGTGAGCCTGCAGTGACCTCGCCCATCCGGACCATCCCTGTAGGTTTCTGAGCAGCCTGCTTTTCACAGAATCACCTGCATGTGGGCATTTATGAAAAACAACGCAAGGTGCTGATGACTGTGTGAAGCCCAGACACTTCCAAGAGGATTGTGGGAGAGGATTCTGGGACCCTGGGGACTCAGCATCTTGCTCAGTCTCTCAGACTGAGCTGCTTTTCTCCTACAGAAAAACAACTGGGTCCTTGGAGGCTTCAGTCTTTCATGAAGTGTGCCTGTAATTTTTTTTTCAACCCTATAGGCAGTCACTGATGACATCATTCCGAGGATGTTCTAGAAGAGCTGGAGTACCTAGACCTGTGCAGTCCCAAACTGTAATTCACGATCAACACGATCAGCGTAGGACACTTAGGTTCAACTTCAGATTAGAGCCAGTGGCATTGTAGCGGAAAAGGCAATAACAAAGCAAATGGAAGACTCTTTGCACGGAGGAATTAGCAGGTCATTTTGAGGACGGTAATGGGCGATGGGGTGGGGAGACCCAGAGGTTCAAATCACCAGCCCAGAGTCAGGTTTGAGCTCAGTTTAAATAGGGTTTGTGAGTGGCCAGTAGGAAGCTGGTGGCAGGTTCTTGCATGGCTGGTTACGCAGAATACAAGAATTGCATCATACGTTATCAGGCAGGTTTACATCAAAGGAATTGTTCAGCATTCTGGGAAGGAGAGGATGGGGTATGAATGGAGTAAGCAGAGCTAAACGGGTCCTTGACGGGCCCAGTCTGGTACGGACATAAAATCCTTGGAGCAAGCTGGAAACGATATACATATTTTTCTAACTAAGGAAAGCACAAGTGGGACACAGGCAACTTGGCCCAGAGCATTATCAAGGAGCAGTAGACAGTCGCGGCTGGCCACGTGACACGCAGCATGGCCATAGTCACGGGCTGCGACTGACTCCCGACCTTGCTACAGTGCACCTACGAGTCTGCTGGTCTACAAGTGCACCCTAGCAGCATCACGCGTCTTTTCATAAAAGACGGCTTTGCCAGGCCTACTCGTGCTGCTTAGGAGGATGACCAGACCCTGCCTATGTTAACAGATCTCAAAAGATTAGCTTGGTGGGGCTGGTGAGATAGCTCAGCGGCCGCAGTTCAATCCCCAGCACCACGTGCTGTGCCAGCTCCACCCCCAGGGTAGGCTGAGTCGGCCATAAAAGAAATAAAAATTTGTATTTTTTTAAAAAATTAGCTTGGCTACTCTCAATACCATGAGGATTCAGCCTAAATAGGCAAACTATGACAAATATGTGAAGCAAAATCCAAAAGTCACCAAAGATGCGTAAAATACCCTTTAGTGTGTGAAATAATGAATGGACATAGTGGCTTTATGTTTAAAACTCACTACTGTCTCTTCCATTACATTTATTCTGACAGCACTCCTATAAAGTTGGCAGGCCATGTTCTTATTATATAGAAAAACAAAATCAAGCAGGACCAGCAGAGAGAAAGCTAAGTAAGCTGGCTGGGGAGACAGAGGCTGGGATGGCAGTGGTCTGTCAGCCTCTGGAAGGATCTGGAAGGAGCACGCTGCCTCCGTGTGTGTACCTGGGTGCTTCTGAAAGACCATCACGTGATGCTGAGAATAGTAAGCCTTTGAAATATCTTAAGCCCTCATCCCTGAAGTTCTGTTTACAGCTTTTAGTTGCCCCCATAGCATTTAGCCAAAGATCTGCTTGAGGAAAACCAAACCCACCCGCCAACATTGCCTTCAGATGATCAATGATGCTGAAGTTAGGGACACCTAGGACAATAAGATTTAGTTGTTTGCCACTCTTTGGCGTATGACCATTAAATACAGTCTAAAGCCTGGTATTCCACAATTATCGTATAAATAGGGCATTTTTGTCTCCTCCAAGTGCTGCTTAGTTCTTCATCAGGTGGCTACGGAGAGGAGAATAAAGAGTCCCATGTAAGTGTAGTTAATATCCCCCCTGGAGAAATGGGGACGGTTTAGGTAACAGCAAGCCCGCTCCCCAAAGATGCGACTCATTAGTCTGCGTCAGACCCCAGTCACAGGGAGAGACAAGCCACATAAGCGTATGAAACAATTACAGATTAGCACACCCAGCCAGCTGTCAGCGCAGAAAACTGCAAACATCACTGAATAATTATGGTTGGAGCTATTGACTGGGGCCGCAGAAGAGCTTCATCCAAATGCTTTTAATTTGCCAAACAGTGGGAAGCGCGCTGCAGAGAGGCTGCTCCCAACAATGGCATTTTTCGCTCTGCTTAATCAAGGGGAGAGCTCAGTAAGGCGATGAAGATTGTTTTACATCTTGCCAAATAAAATGAATGGCCATTTGAGAGGTGGTGAATGAGAGATGAGGCTTGTCATCAACAGCTTACGACAAGTGGTCTGGGATGGCTCTGGGTCCTGTGAGGGCCCCTAGACTGATACAGACCCCAAGACTCTGGCTGCTCAGAAGGTTTATGTCATGCTCGCCTGACGGATGGTGGAACTGGGGCTGAGTTACCAGGCGGAGGTGGAGGACCCCCTCCAGCAGCTACCACATCCTTGCGATGTCCCTTTATCTTTCCAAGCCCTGTGGAAGCCTGTGCTTAATGAAGCGTCACTTTCTTACTCAACTAGAAATGGTGAGTGACTGTTAAAGACATTATTGTTAATAAAATCCATAGTTTACACTCATATGTCTATAGTTCAACTTAATGTCTGAGATACTACATGATATTTGGTCATATCTCCTTAGGCTCCTGTTGGTGGTGACAGTTGACAGATTAGGACAATATGATCAGGTATAGTATAGAATACTGGCTATGCTGTCAGGTATAGTACAGATTTTTCTGACTTTCTTAAAGAGTAGACAAATGAAAAGCACCAAATAAAGTTGGCATAACCAAGCTGAAGAGGCAGGATTTGTCACACTACCAAACATGTGCAATAATCCCCACAGTCCCAAATGTGGTCCCCTCACCAGCATCTTTCGGAGTGCCTGGCATCGGTCTTGACTGTGTTCATGGTCCAGGATTTTGGTGACTAGAGGGAGTGACGGAGACATGCATTGCTTTTTCTACTGCCATCATTCCTGTTACCCTCACACACCTCCATGGTAACATAGTTTTAAGTTTTCAGAACATAATAGTCAACTTTTAGTCAAAACACTATGAAATCTCTGTTGACAAGATAGTCTTCACTCCTGTTGCAAGTGCTCCCACGACGACTCTACAGGCTGACACTGGCCATTGTCACCGCCACGAGACCCTGGTGCAAGTGAGGTTTATGGGTTCATAGAAATTCTTCTTAACAGTTGCAATACACCGGGCTTTTAACATGGCTGTAGCTGTTCATATCCAGAAAGAATAGCTGTTGGTTTTCAGAGACTGTCAGATAGCCTGTAAGAGAAAGCACTCATCTTAAAACATGTAGAAAATGACACTGAACAGGAGTTGCTTCGTTCAGAAAAGAAATGGCTGATTGTGATCTTCTAGGATTATGGAAGATTGAAAAGAGTCACCCAAACTTGGGTCTAGTCTTGACTCTGCTGCGAATTAGTTGTTTGACCATGGGCAAGTGACTTTACCTCTCCGTGCTTTGATTTTCCAAGTGGAAACTGAACGAAATGACGTCCACCCGGCATAGCTGCGAGAGGTCACGGGTGTAAGGTGCCTGGCACTGTGTCTGGCACAGACTAGGTCATGCCACAGAACTCAGTTCCCACTCCGTTTATTATATGGTCTTTACAAAGATACAAAGAACACACTGAATATTTTTATAATTCTTCACAGCTCAGAGAGAGCACTGCCTCAGTTCAGGGTGATAAGGTATCGTCCTGGCTCTTCACGTCCCAAACAAATGGAAATAGGTTTTGATCTCAGTAAGAGTGATGGGGACTGGGCAGAGGACACTTGTGGCCTTGGAGATCATGCAGCTCAGAGTTCAGGCTGTGTCCTGAGGGTGCAGATTCTGTCGCTGACTCCCAGTCGGATCGAAGTTCAAGGCTGACTGGGAAGATAGTGTCAGGGAGTCTTGGGGTACATGGCAGAGAGGATTCGTTGTTTATCCTCAAGACACACTCACTTCACCTCTGCTGTCTCACTTTCTGTCCCCTGAAGCTACTCTTTCTTGGAGCTCAATCTGTGTGGTGGAAAAAAGGCTTGCTGCAAAGTCTAGAGTGCAAGGAATGCTCATATCTGTCTTCTCTAAAAGATCTGGGGCTGGCGAGATGGCTCAGTGGTCCAAAGCACCTGCTTAGGAAAGCTTAGGCAACTGCAGAGACTGTGGTTCAATACCCAGCACCACGTGCTGTGCCAGCCCCACCCCCAGGGCAGGCTGAACCAGCCACAATAAAAAAAAAAAAAAAAGATCAGTACAAGTCCAGCTCTGATCCTTTCAGCCGAGCTTATGAGAAATTCAATTGCAGTTATTCAGAGACTGCTCCTCAGGGTTGTGCTGGGAATCTGGGGTCTCAGAGCACTGGACAGCTCTTTGGTCCTGCTGAGACAACCTCACTGTGTATGGGGGTCCCTGGACTCTACCCAGCCCAGCACGCACCACCCATACTGAGCTTGCCTTGCAGGTGCCTGCCACTCCGGGTGAAGGGTCAGCAGCTTGAGACTTGTGTCTTTATCATCATGTCCCTAGAGCTGGCCTACTGACTAGGAGGTGGCAGGAGCCTGGTGGATAAACATGCTTCTGTTGTAGCACTTAGTGCACCCAGCGGCCCCTTCCTGTAACTGCAAGCCAGCTGAGGGAAATGTTGAGCTCCTTCTATTTCCTTAATGCTGTTGGACTTAGTCAGTGCTCCGTGAATAAATAACTGAATGTGTTTCTTTTATTGTGGTTGCATTGCAGTGATTCGTGGTCTGCATGGGTGCGTCGGGTCTGTGCTGGTCACAGTGAAAGGGACTGCCCATGGTCTGTATGTCCGTCCATCTTTTACATGTGCCCCTAACAGAGACAATGTTTTGCAGGCTTTCTTGAAGGGTCATGTGACTAAGTTCTGGCCAGAGGGATGGTGGGAGCAGTCTGGAGTGCCACTTACGGAAGGGAGCCTTGTGCTTCCCGTCCCTTCCTCTCTCAGCTGTAGGATGGATGGGATAGGAGCCTCTCTTGGGCCACCAGGATCAAGAAACAGATGAGCAAGATGAAGGCAGGAAGCTAAGCCCCAACCCTGTGGGCCTCCACAGGACCCAGGCTGGTGGGCATGACAGATGCAGCTTCCAGCTTGTTTAAGCCACCGGGCTAGATGAGTGAGAGCAGGCCCAACTTTATCCCGGATACCACATTCCTCTCCATCCCCTGGTTGTGTGCAGCCTGGTGTCCAGGACGAGCCCCCTTTTCCTAGCCTACGCACCCCCCCAGTGGAGCCCTTAGGGACAGGGGAGCAGCAGCCGGGAGGCGGCTCCTTCCGAGCTGCAGCCTGAGTCAGCAGCAGTTTCCGGTTTAATGAGACGACACTAACAGTTGTGCCTCCCTGTGCCAAGGGGGCTGGTGCTCCCTGGAGACCTGTGCTCCAAACCTTTCCATCACAGCTGAGTTGGGAGGCATCCGGGAGGCAGGGGCCTCATGACAGGGCGGGAGGCCACAGCCAGCAAAACATGCACCTGCTGCCCGGCACCTTCAGCAAAAGGGGAGGAAATGGAGCCCAGGCCTGCCGCTCCCTGGCACGTGCTCCTGAACGTGCTCCTCTGCCTCCCTGGAGCGTGCCAGTTCCTGCTGCCCAGGACACTCGAGGAGGGAGGGGCCTTTGCTTTGTGAGCGTCCTGCCAGCT
Organism: Myocastor coypus; assembly: GCA_004027025.1. NCBI lineage: Eukaryota > Metazoa > Chordata > Mammalia > Rodentia > Myocastoridae > Myocastor > Myocastor coypus. Next base: position 21,082 of record PVJA010015501.1, read on the forward strand.
TTCGCGGATCCACACACCCTCCCTGAAGTGTTCTCTTTTCTGAGCCACTCGTCCAGAGCAGAGAAAGACACCATGATCCTCACTATTTTTATTTCATGTTTCAGGGGAAATGCGCGGTAAGCGTTCCTCTCTCATTCAGGAACGACAGGAGGGCTGAAATTCTTGTTTTATCTACTCAGTGAACGACTTCCTCGTTGAGTACGATTACTACTACTCGAGTGCTTTGCTAAGTAAGCAAGCTCAGCAGACTCTTCCACTTGCCTCACGCGGGCTGTGTTCTTACAGTCCCATTTTACAAATGAGGACACCGGGACCCAGGAGGATTGAGTAGCGCGGCATGGTTGCCCAGCTCACAGAAGAGCTGGGTTTGTGCTTCGAGGGCCTGACGTAGATGCCTGTTTTCCAGGAGGCCTCTTCGGGCTGACACTTTAGAGCCCGTGGTTTGGGGCATAGCCTGAGTAAGTTCAGGGAGGGAAAACAAAAGCCAGACTCAGATGACCAGGTGTCAAACACACATGACGTGAATAAGGTTAGATAGTCAGATACAGGCCAGGGTCAGAGGTCAGGCTCCGGCCTTGGCATGGGCAGGAGCAGGTGAGCTGTGCAGTGCAGGGCGGAGGGACGGAGTGTGGCAGAGAATAGCTAAGAGCAAAGCCGGAGGTCCAGGGCTCTGTGCGGCAGGGCTGGGCCACTTGGGTCCAGCAGAAGCCCCTGGAGGCAGGGAGTACAGGGAGGGCCCTTGTCCTGCGGTGACATTCCCTGTTTCCTCCTTCCTGCTGGCCTCCCTGCACTCTGCCCTTCAGGTTCCAGGAAGAAGCACAAGGTCCTGGGCAGCTCGGAGCGTCCTCCAGCCGAGGGCATGGGCGTGACTCCCCTGGCCGCTCCTTCCCTGCCGCCCTCCTGCAGCTCCCTGTCCTCACAATGCCCTTCTGGGAGGAACGGTCCTTGCCAAACCAGGCTTCTGCTGCCACAGTCTGACTCCATTCATTTTCAGATTTTATGTACTTTAAAATAGCCTTGATGATAGGTGCCAAAACCCAGCAGACCTGAAAAATGCTTACCACGATGAAAAAACTGAAGGACACTGGCTTCACTGGCTTCTCTGGCGTGGCTCAAGACTCCCCCCACTTTCCGTCTCACTCCCTTCTGCCCCCCAACGACGCAACCCAAGGTACAGAGGGCCCAGCATCTTTCCTGGCCAGGTTTACCAACCTTTCCTCCTTAACACAAATTCCTGTGAAAAGAGAAAAATCCTGTTTCCATTCTCTGGATGCAGAACTAAACCAGGAGCCCATGAATTAGAATCCTGCGGAATTTGGATTCACATATTTGGAGAGGGGTTGGGGGAGTGAACCAGGAAGGTGGCAGAGGACAAGGGGACACTTACTTCTTTGGTAGCCTCTCTGCTCCCTTCTTACCCCATCAGACCTGCAGAAGCTTCGGATGTCCTGGAGGGGCTGCCCAGGGTGTTTTGGCCTAGGGAGGACTTGGTACATGCAGATGGGACTGGCTGCTATAATGATCCCTTAGCCCACAAGCAACCCAGAAAGCTGGGTACAGGTCTACGTCCTCAAGAGCAGAACTATGTGAAATAAATCTAAAACAAGGTCTTGGCCTTCAGGGAGGGCTGAGAATGTACAAAGAGCTATAGATGGGCATGGCAGGGTGCCCAGGGCCTGTGGAGCCCAGGAAAGGTTCTGGGAGGAGGTGACCTTGGGCCTGAGGCTGAGCCAGAGGCTGAGGCTGAGGCTGAGTAGGAGCTGGAGTCCAGGGGCAGGGAAGTTGAGTCGGGAAAGGGTGCTCTGGGCAAAGGAACGTGCAGAGGCAAAGGCTGGAGGTCAGAAAGAGCAGCCTATGCCACTGAGACACAGGGAGCAGTGGGTCTGGGCCAGAGAGGGGGCCAGAGGGCTGATGGGGAAGGAACTCTTGGGGGCCTGGCAGGCAGCTTAAAGAATTCAGAGTCTTTATTTTACTCACTGTTGCGTTGCTTTTGGGGCGAACAGTAACTGCTACCTAGTAGATGCTCAGCACATATTCGTTGTTAAGACTGCAAGGTTTAAGCAAAAGATCTGATGAGTTTTGTGCTTGAGAGTTACTAAATACTGTGTAGAAAATGGCTCGCAGGGCAATGGGGCTGGGGTAGGAGGCAGGGCCGTGGAAGAGGCCCTAACTGCAGATGACAGTGACGAGAGAAGAGCAGATTCGTGACTGGCCCAGCGGTGAGAAGAAGGAGTCAAGACGCAGGGCCTTGGTGTAATCGGCCTTCTATCAGTGTGACGAAGTGCCAGGACTAATCAACACCGGAGCAGGAAAGGTTTATTTTGAACGTGGTTTCAGAAGGTTTGGTCCATGGCTGTTTGGTGTGCTGCTGTGGGCCCACGGTGGCATAGGACGTCAGGGCAGAAATGCATGGCCAACAAAGCCTGTTCACCTCATGGTAGCTAGGAAGGAAAGTGAAGAGGAGAGAGGAGAGAGGAGAGAGTCAGGAGCTGGGGTTCTAATGTCCCTTGAAGAGCAGGCTGCCAGTGACCTCACTTCCTTCCAGTAGGTCCCAACTCTTTGAGGTTCGGTAGTCTTCCAATAGTGCCACTGGAGGGTACCAAGCTTTTGGAGGATGGCCCTTGGGGGATATTTAAAATTTAAAGCATGACAAGTATTTAGGTATAATTTCTGCAGGTCTTTTGGGGTATAGGTCCCAGTTTTGAGACAAGGTCACCCCCAGAGACACAAATCAGAGTCTACTACTCAACTCAGAGCCTGGGCTCCAGGATGAGCAGGTCTGAGAGGCTCATGGTCACTTGGCTCATGGGATCCGTGCTTCGCTCTACCACCCCAAAGTCCCTTAAAGATAAGACTTCTCTTCTGCACTGCTCAAGTAGAAATTAGCTTCAATTCACTTGAAAATATATAATGTGCCACATCGAGTTGCATGTGTGTGTGTGTGCACGCGCGCGCGCGCGCATGTGTGTGTGTGTGTGTATGTGTCTTGAGTGGGATGGTTGACCTCAAACACAGAATTTCCACGTCTTCAAAGTTTTGTGTAAATGAAATTACAAGTGATATCACAGCGTTTAGTTTCTTTGGCCTTGAAAACACGTACTGAACAATTTTCTTGTGCCAGGGAAAAGGACCTATGACTGAGCACCTACCTCGTTAACCATGTTCTGCTGTGTTGAACTTAGATCTATGAAGTGACTTGCCTGCAGCCACACAGCCATGAGGGTTGAAGCCAGAGTGTGGAGCCAGCGCTGGCCTCCAAGGAGAAGGTGTCCATCCACCGCCATCTTCTCCATCACACCCACAAAGCCAGTGTTCTCCACCGACGAGGGGCCAGTACATAGAAAGGAAATCCGGAGGGAATTCAATGCATCCCTCGGTTGGCTATGCAGGAAAAGCAATGGAAGGAAGAGGAGATTGGGCTTTAAAGAAAGAATACATGGTGGATCAGGAGTCAAATTCTGGTTCTGTCCTTTAAAAGCCCAGTGGCTCTAAGCAGTTATCGGCTATCTCAGATGTCCAGTTTTCTACTCTGCAAAACAGAGCTGTCTCTCTTTACCTCTCAGGGAAGAGAGATTAGAGACTTTGCAGAGGACCCGTCATGCAGGGTTGGTTCAGTGCGGGGGCCTCCAAGAACATAAGCTGGACCCTGGAGGACAGGGGCCCTTCTCCCCGTCAGGGTCTGGGGTCAGGGGAGGACATTCCAGGTGGAAGGGAGAGAACAGCATGAAAAGTACTGGCAGGGAGGCATGAGGAGTGCTGAGTCATCCAGCCTGACTGAAATGTAGGAGAAGGTGTTTGAGGCAGAAAGCTAGAGAATGAGGACAACTTTACGTGCCATCTGCTTCTCTCCACCCCCATAGCATGCCCCTCTCTGCCTCTGGCGGCCCCCCATGGTCTCACCCATCCTCGCCCCAGTCTTGTTGTTCTGTAATCCCTTCCCTGGACACAGGGCCTTTGGCTTGCAGTTTGGACTTCCTTCAGTGGCCCCGAGGAGCCAGGGCATGTCTTGGGCAGGGGATGGCTTAAGTCAGCGCTGTGCCTTGGTGGCATCGCCCACACAGCAGGGCTGGCAGTGAGGACCTTGGTGCAGCTTAACCAGCCCAGCACCTTGTCTGGGCTGGCTGCCAGCGCTCTCTACCACCTACCTACACAGTTCAGCCCACAACACTGGCACGCTCTGTGAAGTTCAATTCTCAGTGGCCCTATCTGCAGCCAATCGGACCAGATATCCCGGTCCTTATATACCGGGCTCCTCTGCGCTCCTCCAGAGCACCCTGAATGACAGAGGAGACAGTCCAAGATCCTGATGCGTGGGGTCTGTAGCAGAAATTTGGGTCCTATGTGTTAAATATTAGGGTGAATCCTTTAACTTAAGACTGTAAGGTTCCTTCCTCTGGCGCGAGAGAGAAGTGGGTGGAAGCAAAGAAATCTTTCACTGGCCACGCAGGAGGTTTGCCAGAGACCCTGGAGGTGGAGACAGAAGTTGGAGCTTTTACTGAATTGGGCTAGGGGCGGAGTTTACAGGGGCGGCGCAGTGATGCAACAGGCGCTGATTGGGGCTGGGTTGGCGGGCAGGAAAATGAAAAAAAGCAAGTTCCCAGGGAACCCGGAGAGAGGGAGCTAAAGACAGACTGGATGAAGCTTCTCAGCCCTGGTTCTGGGATCCCTGCGCTTGCTGAATCGCTGCCATGATGACCCCGGGGACCGCTGAAGGAAGGCAGAGCCTTCAAAACCTCCAAGCCAATTAATTGTGCCTTGTTACATTCCTGCTTATTTTAATTTTCAAAGATGCCTCTAAGTACTGCTTGTATTGCTTATTTTACCCAAATATTAAGTACCACTAACATCCCAGGCATGCGCAACACGATACTCACGGCCCATAGCAGGAGGAATCCATAGGCGCTCCATTTGGGGAGCGCTCCCTTAAATTCCAGTTTGTTCTTTACAGGGCTGTCACGCCGCCCCTGAACTAGAAAGCTCCTATGTCCACTTCAAGATCCAGCTGAGATGCCATTTCCTACTTGAAACTAGACAGTTTATTAATGTGAGGGAGTGCGTGCGAAGCTCTCTGCTAGCCTGCCCGGGCTTGTGACTGCCATTAGACCTAGGACAGTCTCTTGTATTGTTGTACTTTGTGATACAGCTCCCTCGCCATTTTTAGCCATCAGGTTAGACCTTAGCTTTGATGTGTCCATCTGCCTGGCCTGCCGTTCTGAAAAGCCAGAAACACAAGACGCTCCTCATTCTTTTTTATGCCTTAGAGCCACCCCAGTGCCTCAGACATGGTAGGAACTCTGTTCGTGGGGAGGGACAGTCACACGGGTGTCTGAGCAGTATGTGCTGTCCAATGCTGACCGTGACATGGTCCCTGGGCTCGTGCGTACCCCACGTAGAAGACTCATCCGGATGATGGGGTCAGCTCCCCGCTCTTTCCCTGTCCTCACTGCCTACTGAGGATGTTGGAGCGCGTGGTGGAGCCTGTCTTCTAGTCCTACCTCAACCATGCTTCTGCTACCAAACAGAAGTAGGTACAAAAGTCACAAGCTAGAACAAGGGCTTGTCTCTAGCACACATAAGGTGCTGCCCCCATTCCAAGACTCGACTGGGTGCCCCAGTGATTTCATCAGCTTCCACCTAGAGATCTGCTCGGCCTCCAGACCTCCTGGGCCCAGTGGTTCTCCAGCCAACCATCACCCCTCCTGTAGAGGTCCAGGAGCCCTTCCTGGAGGACGCAGGGAAGTAGGCTGCAACACACCACCCGACCCATTCTGTCTCTCATTCCTGATTTCTCTAGAGGTTTCCCAGACACCTGATCTCCCAAGCTGGTTTAGCCATGCTGGCTATAATTGTACACAGTGGTCCTTCGGTTCCACCACACCTACAGAGTCCTTAGATTTTGACCTTCGTGGGATTTGTTGACTCAGGTTATCCAAAACAATGGATACCTCGTGGCTGTAGTGTTGAGTGGTTTTACTGAGCCTGGTGTTCCTGACCCTGCCTCTATTTATAGAGTTTAAGCTCCAGTTTCCAGTAGTTCTAAGCCCGGGGGGTGGGGGGTGGAAAACTTTTCTTTACCTTGGATTTGCCTGTCTTTGCAGCTGCAAGAGGCTAAAATACTCTCTTCCTATAAGCCGGCTGCTAAGACTTTGAAGCACAAAAAGAGTTGCTTCAGCCAGAGCAGTTAAACTCCAGGTATCTTCACTCAGAAAGGAGGAAATAAATCAATGTTTGCTTAAGGAGTAAAGAACTAACTCCTCTAGAAAAACAAAATGTGATTTTTTTAAAATTATCAAAGCTAGCCGGGCGTGGTGGCTCACGCCTGTAATCCCAGCACTCGGGAGGCTGAGGCAGGAGGATTGGTGCGAGTTCGAGACCAGCCTGGGCTACAAAAGTGAGCTCAAGGCCAGCCTCAACTGCATAGTGAGACCCTGTCTCAAAAAGACAAAAAAAAAAAAAAATTATCAAAGCTGGCTTTACCAATGACAGAGGAAACCAAATTCCTTGAAGCTCTTAATGGGTCCTGATGGTATCTGCACTATGGTAAGTACCAGATTTACTTAACTATGATTAATGGCCGATGCCTGATCCTCTCTTCTCCTTGGCTGCATTTTCCCCAGAATGCTGGTCACCTTTATCTTCGTGCGTTTCTGACGTTTGTGTCTGTCACACTGCCATCACTTACATTTCAATAATTTGGAGAGAATGAAGCACTGTTTTCGTGATACTTTTTACCTGAACCATTAAAATAGGTTCCTTGCCTATATCTTGGGCTCTAATTTGTCCTTCTTTACCTCCAGAGCTACTGCTCCTGATATCTGCCTGAACTATAAATTTGTCTCTACCCAGTGCTGGCTCGATGCAGAGCCTGTGGGGCTTTTGCCCTTGTGACCCAATCCTGTTCCCCAACACCATGCAGCATGACCCACAGTTCCTTCACAGATGCAAGCTTCTAATTCTGTGTGGGTTTTAAGCCTTCCCCGTGACCAGACCTCCAAACGAGTCAAGATCCAAGTAGGAACTAAATAAAGGATAAGGGAAAAGAGGAAAGTCTACCAAAATCGTGTGTGGAAGAGGAGATCATGGACAGAAGGGGAAATTCTGTTTTCTTCTTCTACTTTCCCAGCTAGTTTGCTCTCTGTGAAAGCCTGAGAGAATGTTTTCTCTCTAAGTGACTCTCCTTTGGTACAGTGTATCTTCAGTCCCTTTCTTCTGCAGCCCCATAAACTCTTTGAACAGAAAATTTGGGAAACCACTGAGTTATAGGGTATTATAGCACAGGTTCTCTTATGTCCTGAGTCCTCACTGATCTTGAAGGGTTAGGGCCAAACTATTGGCTATCCTTGTAGTCCTTCTTTTGCTCTAATTTTTGGTCTGTAAACTTATATTCTTAACCTGCCAGAAGAGAAGCTTAGTGATACTATTACTCTATGCCATAGGTACTTGATCTTGGGTCAAAGTAGTAGATTTATGGATTTTGAGAAATGGGCCTTTTCCTCATTAAACATCTTTTATGGATGTATAAGATATACACAGGAGCACAAGCCATAAATACAGAGCTAAAAGGACGTTAAGCAAGACCCACTCATGTAACCGGCACTCAGATCAAGAAGTAACTAAGCACCTACCTGCCTGGCAAGCACAAGGATCTGGGTTCGATCCCTGGTATGGCATGCCATGCCACTGTGTTGGCCACCAAAACTGGGCATGGTGGTGCACACCTATAATCCCAGCGCTAGAGAGGCTGAGACAGGAGACAGGAGGATCACTATGAGTCTGAACTGTGCAGTGAGACCCTGCACTGAATAAGCACAGAAAGAAAGAAAGAAAGAAAGAAAGAAAGAAAGAAAGAAAGAAAGAAAGAAAGAAAGATTTTTTAAAAAGAGAGAAAAAACGAAAACAAAAACAAAGCAAAAAAAGACAAGACATGACTAAGACCCCAGCAGTCCTCCTCATGGTTATTATGCCTGCAAAGGTTATCCCAAACCATATTGGGTTCTTATACCATAGAATAGGGTTTTCTGTTTTTGACCTTTTAAAAATTGCAAACTTATAGCAACGGTTTCTTTTGCAAAACATTACATTGATAAGGTCCATCCAAAGAGTTGCAGCTTATCCATTTGCATTGTTGTATAACATTCTATTGAGTAAACACACCATTATTTATCTATTCTCCCACTGACAGGCTATGAGCACGGCTGTGGCTTGCATCCAGATGTCCCCTCTAAGGATCATGCAGTCTGGATGTGGCTGGATCCAGAGTATGTGATGCTGCGTGTAAGGGTGTGTGATGACTGAATGAGGCCGCTGGCTGGTTTGGCAGAAGTATGAGTGCTACTTGCCCTAGAGTGTGTGGTCTGGCTAGAATACAAGAAGCAGACTGGGGGCCACTGTAGTCACTTGTACACTTTGTTTCCTGCTTTGCTTTCTCACTGCTGTGCTGCCTTCTACCCACCATGAGCCGTTTTTCCTCTGTGATCCTGCCTGAGGTGCCGCTGTGCCTTGGAGTGAGCTAACTTGAAGCCTCTACACACTGCAAGCTAAACAGATATCTTTCTTCCTTTAACTTTGGGTGTTGGACTTATTTATTTATTTATTTATTTATTTATTTATTTATTTATTTATTTATTTGTGGCTGGCTCAGCCTGCCCTGGGGGTGGGGCTGGCACAGCATATGGTTGCTGGGGATTGAACCACGGTCCCTGCTGTTGCTTAAGCTTTCTGAAGCAGGTGCTTTAGACCACTGAACCATCTCACCGGCCCTGAGTTTTGGGCATTTTTGTCTCAGCAATAAGAAAAGTAGCTAAGATAGACGATTTTCAGTTTGGAACTATTATCAGCAATCTAACTCATGTCTTTTAGTGAGTACTCATGTGTGTATGGTGGGTTCATACCAAGAAGTAGCACTGTGGGATGATGGGATATGTACCTCCTTGACTGTGGCAGGTTTGTTACCCAGTTTACCAGTGCACATGAATAGTACCATATTATGGAATGTGAGACTTTGGGCAACTCCATATCACCTGGTGGAGGCAGTCTCTCTTCTACTAGGGCTGGAACGGTCTGTCAGTGGTTTTGACCAGTCTTTCTCTGAGAGCGCTAATGCTGAGCACCCATTCCTACATGGATGGTCATTTTATATCATTTGTTGGGGGACATGTCTAATCAGGGGTTTCAACCTGTATTTACCTACAGGTGTCTGTCTTTTTCTTATTTATCCATAGGAGAAGCTGGGCCATCCTGAGTCACCACATTTTCCATTTTAGCTATCTTACCACTCCTTGGGGCAGGGCAGTTCCGTTTCACCTCTCTGTAGTGGCAGTTGCATGACTATGCTTGTTTTGGTGGGATATGGAGTAGAGTGAAGCTTAACCCATCCTCATCCTGAATCCCTTTCATATAGCTTGGACTCACAGTGATCCTCCTGTTTTCAGCCTCTGCAGTTCTGGGATTACAGATGTGCACCACCATGCCCCGTCTTGGTGGCTGGCTGAAGCATGCTTGGGAGCCGGGCCAGCATGGCGCGTAGTGCCAGGGATCAAACCCCGATCCCTGTGTGTGTCTAAGAAGGAGCTTAGGCTGCTGAGCTCTGTTGCTGGTCTGGAATTTCTGGAAGTTTAATAGTTAACTGATTTTGCAGGTCTCCCAAAGAGGACTTGGGAGAGAGGAGCGAATGACTGGAGGCAGATGAGGTGTTATTGACGCTGCCCAGCTCCACAGATTCTGCTAGGGAGCTGCACTCCAGGACAACCGGGCCGTGCTTCATCTCCCAGCAATGGACAGCAACAATAAGTAGAAAAAAAGTGGACGCTGATGCTGCCCTGCTTCGTGCCTTGCAGCAATAGCCAGTACTCTGGCTTGGAAAATGGGGGCCTTGCCCATGACACATGCTTTGAAATTCTGTTGCTATGTCTTAACTGATGGCTTCTGTTTACAAAGACTCACAGGGTTGCTGGATACAGGCAGGTACAGGCCATAGAAGTCAGCTAACAGATGGGCAGAACACTTTTATGGGATCACTCGAGCCTTGTATTGATCTCATTCTATGATCTGAAATTGTGCTGAAAGTTTTCATGCTAGAATAGTCAACACGTTGCTGCTCAGGAGACCTGGGTCCTAATAATTACCTGGTCAGGTTGCTGTGGGCCTCTGGGCAGATAGCTGACCTCTTCTGATACTGTCTCATTTTTTTTTTTTTATTTGCCAAACTAAAATCCTAATCCTTGCCATGATCATTTCACCAGATTTCTAGAAAAAAAATAAAGTGGTATGTGTTAAAAAAAATGATTTTCAAAGAACTCAAGTGGCATGCAGATTGAGTATAGCTCATCCAAAGTGCTTGAAATCAGAAATGTTTCAGAGTTCGCTTTTTTTTTTTTTTTTTCAAATTTAAGGATTTTTGCACGAACCCAATAAGACACCTTGAGGATGGGACCCAAATATAAGAATAAAATTCATTTATATTTGATGTAACCTTGAAGGTCATTTTATGTAATGTTTTTAGTGAGCTTATGTTTTGACTGTGACACATTACACGAGGCCAGATGTGGAATTCTTCACTTGTAGGCTCACAAAGTTTCCGATTTGGAACTATTTCGGATTTTGAGTTATAGATGTTAGCCCTGTCCATATAGTGCTGCTACACACCTGAATTTGTTCCAGGGTAGCAACAGAGCCCATGTCTTCTTTGAATCACCAGTTTCTATCTTATCTCCATTACTGGGCATTCGTGATCCATGGCTTGGAATTCTTTTGTAAAAGTCATCCCTTTGGTCTAGATAAACTCTTGTGCTTTGGCATTTCAGTGCACAGCTGTTTCCTCCCCGACCTTTTTCTTCCTTTGTCTCTTCCCAGGGTCTAGCAGACCTTTAGTCACCGGGACAGGGTCTGCTAAGACAGCCTGCAAGCTCCATCAAGGTATTTTAATTTCCTAGTAGCTTTGTTAGCATTTCACATCGTTACAGGTCAAAACACAAGGTTATTTACTAGCGGCTAAGAAATGTCACTGATGTGATTCACAGAAGCCCCATGATTTCCCCGTAAGTAGTCAAGGCGACGCATCACACCTATCACCTCGGTGAGCCTAGCATGTGGCTGACTCCCTCAAGCTCCTGTGCTTGGTTATGATCTGACCGGAGAGTGACCAGCTCAGGCTGTGAAATGTTAATACATATTACTTTGCTCAAAGAATCTCTTTCTTTTAATGGCTGCTGTTTTTTTTTTTTTGTTTTGTTTGTTTGTTTTGTTTTGTTTTGTTTTTTTCCACTTCTGGAAGACTCAAAAATCTCTTCCCTAGCCATTGAGGGAGGAAGATGAAGATTTGCATTCACTCATTCAAAAGTCACTCATTCAACTTTTTATTCACCCCTTCAAAGGGAAATGTGCAAGTATTGTGGGCATGAACGTCTAGAGAGGGTGGAAGTTGCTTTCTTCTTCTTTTCTGCTTCATCTTTCTGTCATCATAAATGTAGCAAAGTCACCAAGGAAGGGAGGGCCCTACAGGGAAGGGCCCCACCAAATGCCAAGAAAAAGGATGCACCGAGTATTCATTAAAAATGGAATTCTGTGAAACATTCCCTTCTTTTGGCTTCCAGGGTTCTTCCCTTTCTTGCTTTTCTCTTTTTTTGTTTCTTGACATTGAGGCACCTCCATATCTGTCTCAGATCCCTTCCTCATCTCACCATGAAAGCCCCAGCTGTTATCTTGGGGACAAATACTTTCCATAGGTTGCCCCCACTCCTGCCCTTCTCCAACATCCAACTTGTCGTCTGAGTTGCTGACAGGTCTATCTACTTGATCTGTGCTCAAACCAGCTTCCAACGACTGCAGAAAAAAAAAAATACCTGAGATAACTAACTGAAAGAAATAGCTTATTTTGATTTACATTATTTGTTTGCTTTGTTGGTTGGTTGGTACAGAGGATAGAACTCAGGACCTTGTGCTTGGTGGGCAAGCAGTCATGCTGCTGAGCTATGTCCCTGGCCCTTGACTTACAGTTTTGGAGATTTCAGCCCATGAGTGGTCAGCCCCATTGCTTTTGGGCCTGTGGTAGAGCGGTGCATCATGGCGGGAAGGTGTGGAAGAAGGAAATACTCACATTATGATGGCTGGAGAAAGGAAAAGACGAAGAGGGCCTGGGGGCTCCACACCCCAGAGACCTCACGTCCACCGTGAAGCCCCACCTCTTAAAAGTTTTCAACTTCCCAAAAGTGCTGTAGGCCGGGGATCCAACCTTTAACACGTGGCCTTGGGATATACTTAGGATCCACACCATAACAGCAGCATCCAAAGCAGGTCCAGCTTTACAGGTCAACTGAGGTGTCCATCTTCTTCCTAAGCCTGAGTCTCCTCTATTTTTCTCATCTCTCAAAACCTAGAACCCAGAAGACACCTTGATATTTCCTCCCTCTGCTCCTGCCTTTCCCATCATTCTCTCCTGTCTGACCTACTACAGTGACATTATGGCTTGGATCAGGATGTCCTCCAAAGTCTTATAGGTGGAGCTTTTCAGAGGTTGCGGGATCTAGAGTGTGTACTGCTGGCATTAAGGATGTGATGCTGGGATTGATTCATGCTTTTTAAAAAAAAATGTATTTGAGTACAGGGCCTACAGGGTCTTACTACACAGATCAGAGTCATAGTGATCCTCCTGTTTACAGCCACCCAAGCACTGGGATTATAGGTGCACGCCACCATGCCCAGTCTCAGTTGTTGTCTCAGCTCATCCTGGGGGCGGGGCCAGCACAGCATGCAGGGGACCGAATCTGGTTCCCACACCTGCCAAAGCAGGTGCTTTAGTCTGCTGAGCGATCTGGCCAGCCCTGACTCATGGTTAGATGCTAGGATTAAGGGTGCCTCACCTTCTGTGTGAGTCCTACTCGCCCTAAGGTGGGGAGGCTGGCTCGAGTATAAGAGACAGAAAGGGGGAGCTGTGGTGGCTGCTCGCCACTCGCTGCTTGCTGCACTTGCTGCCTTCTGCCCACCATGAATCGTTTCTTCTCTGCCATGCCTCTGCGTCCACTATGAACAGTGATACGGACATGCAACGTGCCATGAGCCCGTCAGGGTAACTCGCATTCCTATCTCCTCAAACATTACCTCTACGGATCAAGAGGCCTCAGACTCCACCACTTGGCAAGCTGGTAGGAGGAGGAGCACTGGCCAAGGCTGTCTTCGGCTCCTGCTCCTCCTTGGTCCTCCCGCTGACCTGGGTCCCTCTCAGGTCCTGCCTCCAGATGCGTAGCCGGTACGTTCCTTCTGCCTGGAGTCCTTGACCCGTAGGTTTCACTCAGTCACCCCAGAGCTGCTTCGTAGAACAAGCTGAAGATCAAGTGTGCCTTCCCAATTTGTCTTCCCAGATATTGTTTTTATCTTCATATTCTTTCCAACTCATAATTGTTATGGATATGTGAATATCTGCAGTGGAGTGCTGGCTCTTCCCCTGCTGAAATCCCATAAAGCAGGATCTGAGTTTTCCTCCTTTGTTTGAGCCCCATCGTCCAGCTCCACCCCTGGCTAGCAAAGAGCAGCAGCTTCATAAGTACATATTTATCGAGTAAATAAACACCTTAATGGTACAAAATCAGCTGTTTAAATGGCAAAATATCACACATTGTGTTTACTCATTGAGAGTGTAAAAACTTCCATTTAAAAACCAGTCCTGCCCTCAGACCTGAGAAAGCATGGCCCTCCCTGACCTAGACTCTGTGTTTTGAAGGGCCTCCTCTGACCTCTGTCTGGCTGTGGCCTCCCTCTCACTGAGGTGAGGAGTCCACAGGGCCCCTGGGAGGGCCCAGTCAGAGTTGTCACCTTGTCTAGTGAAGCAGATTGACCAAAATAAAAAGTCCTGGATGTGCAAGAAAAGTTGAATGTCAGATAAACAGTCACTCATTTTTTTTTAAAGTATAAAGATAGCTTGTATAATATTTGGAATATACACTAAAAAATAATTCAACAATCTGGAATTCAAAATTTTTAGTTAGAAGCCCTGGCTTCTTGACCAGGTGTTTGCAAACTGTAGCCTACAGGCCAAGTCTAGCTTGTTGCCAGCTTTGGTATACAAACTTCTATTGGGACACATCCATGCCCATTCATTTGTTGTTGTGATACAACAGTAGAGTAGGATAGTTGTGACAGAAAATGCATTGTCGAACAAAGCCCGATAGAGTTACTGTCTGGCCTTTTACGGAAAGGTCAGACAAACCATGGTCTAGGCTATATTGTGGACTGGAGGACTCTTCAAGTCCCTGCATAAAGAATCCCAAATCTCCATAGCACACAGGGGCCAACCCCCCCCATCTGGCTTCTGAGGATGGCTGAAAGATGAGGATTCAGCATGGGACAGAGCAGGGAGCAGGTATGTGGGACCTTCACGGGGTGGAAGGGCTATGCGTTATGAGGATGTGCCTGACTTCTTGGACCACTGGGCTCCACCCCAGGTTCTAAGGAATTTGGATTTCTAAATCAGCACCTGGCCTCTATTTTGAGTTCAAGTGTAGTGGTTGATACATCATGTCAACTTGGCTGAACGACTCAGCCACCCGGTTCCCTGTTGGTGGGAGCCCCGCCCTGGGGAACAATTGGTTCCTCCCTGGAGCATAGCCAGGGCCTACCTAGGATATGATTGGCTCCTCCCTAGAGCGGGATCAAGGGCCCACCCTGGGGTATGATTGGTTCCACCCTAGGGCACAATGGGCCCACGGTCAGAATGACTGAGCACAAAGAGATTTTTTAAAGGGCTGAGGAAGGGGTCAAGACTTCACTTCCTCAGAGAAGCTTCAGTCTTCACATTCGGCCTGGACTTCATCGTCTGGCTTGCAGCACAGACTCTTCAGCCTCCAGCTTGGATCTTTCGCCATCCGTCACAGACTCTTCAGCGTCCATTACAGACACTTCAGTCTTCCAGCGCAGACCCATCAGCTGACAGAGACTTACACAGAGTGCTGCAGTGAAGTTCAGACCTCGGGACTGAATTCTTCAGTCCAGAGTGTGCACACGCCCTCTGCATGCTTCCTCATCTGACTCTGGCTGACTACTGTAAGCCAATCTTATAACTGCTTATAGATTGTGTATTTTGTGTTAATATACATTCCTCATATCTGTTCTGTTCCTCTAAGTAAAACCCTGGCCAATACATCAAGAAAACACATTTTATGGACTTTGTGTTTTAGGGTGACTCTACTTTTAAATAATTAAACATGGGACATACCGGCCTCATTTTGTACTCCACCTGAGTCCCTCAAATGTTAGGTCTGTTGTAATGAAAACAAAGTAATGTCGTCAATAGCGCCACCTGGTGGTAAAATCTCCTACTACCATTTTCAAGCTGCTTAGCTCCCTTTAATACGACACGATTTTTGTATGTAGGAGTTTTAAGAGCTCTGCCTGACACTATAAAGGGCGAAGTTCAAGATTATACTGGGGCACATTGAGCGTCTCAAGAATGCTTTATATAAGAGACATTAAGGGGACATTAAATTATATTCTGTATAGTTCTTTTAGTAACTTATGCATGGCCTATCGTAAAAGTTTTTCATATTAGTACAGTTGATAGGATATATTTTCATACACTTTATTTCTTCTTTATATCCAAAATGTGTCTATTGGCATGACTTCCCATTCGTCTTGACTCAGGGTACTGTTAGAGCTGCTTCCTCCGGAAGGAGAGCCCGGGGTGGGCCCTGCTTTTCCTGCTGTCGGCTGGCGGAGGACAGTGGAGCAGGCGACACGCAGGGCTACCTACTGTCTGTGTGTGGCTAAAGACTGTGGTGATTTTAAAGCATCCGCGCTCTTCCATCCGTTGAGGCAGAATTGGGGCCCTGCACCAGGCGCTTCTTGTGCTTCCTTTCCTCCTCCTCTGTAGAGGGATGAAGGAGATTTTTTGCGAGACATGTTCTCGTGGGTAGGTCGTCACCCCTGGGAAGGCCACACACTTTCATATCTGGGCTTCATGAGCAGGCCGTGGGCTCCACTGAAAATGGAGATTACTATGGCCACTGACCTGCCCAAGCCTGTCGAGAAAGTCAAGTCGCTAACTGCCACGTGAGGGCCACCTGGCTAGTAACCACCTAGGGAATTGAGAACCGATAAGTAACATTTCAGCACACAGAACCGGGGAGGGCAGGTTTCTCAAAGGGTATTGCGACCCATCTCTCATTGCCAGAGATTTGCGATGATTTCTTACTATCCGCCATAGAGAGCATGTCCCCACACGGTGGGCTCTCTGACATTTCTGTTACTCCTCGAACAACTCAGAGCCTCGGAGCCCCGGTTTTCTGCTCGGCAGGCAGAGTTTGTGGGAGATGCCGAGGCCTTGGCCTGGAGGCAGCGTTTGTTGGGATGTTTGCCTTCCCCGCTGCCTGCACTCCTGCGCAGTCCTGGCTGCACGGGGGACCCGGGGTTTCAGTCTGACTGAGGTAAATCTCGTCTCGCCGTATCTGCGAAATGAGCTTTCCCCCAGCGAGCAAGCCAGTGGGCGAGCTACAGAGGTCGCCGTCACCAGCTAACAGGCAGTTAGATTTCACAAGACAGCTGGAAATACTTGGAGGGAGTTCAGGCCTGAGTACAAAAGCAAGAAGCAGCACTTTTGTTAAATGCTATTTTTCTTAAAGATCAATAAATGCTTCCAAAAAAAAGGTCTGCTGGTGGGGGCGATGCTTGGCTTTGACTCAAATGGTTGCGCTTCTGACCACTGGGAAAGCCATTCTGGACAGCCCTAGAGACCCCTTTCCTACTTTCGACTGTGTGTGGTTCGATTTGCGGGAAAACAAGTTTACCTTGTCCTTCGCTGTAGACTTCTGGGTTATGCAGTGAGCGGAGAGATCGGGTTTATCAGATCCAGGCTGGCCCGCCGAGCTCCAGACGCAGCCGTTTATTCACGCACGCCTTCAGTGAACGTTTATTGAGTCCTGCCTGTGTTTCAGACGCTGCGCTCAGTGACAAATGCGTAAGACTCAGCCACGCCCATCTGGCATTTATTGCTTCTTACCGCTGGGACATAGACTGCTGGGGACCAGGGAAGGCTTTCGGGTGAGACACATGAGCTGTGTTCTGAAAGACTGCGGCCAGCTGGCAAGATAAACGGGGGCGGGGGAGAAGCAAAGGACTTCTTACTGGCTGATCCAGAGCCCAGGGACTTTATCAAGACGGGTTCAGTTGCTAACGTGCCCACCTGGGTGGGCCCCACTCATGGCAATGGGAGGAGGGCGCAGAGAGGAAACCAGAACTGAAGCAACTGCAGGCGAGCACAGCATGTCCTGCGGGTCATGCTCGGCAGGGGGAGGGTGGCACGGCTTGGGGGTGCGGGTAGATCACGCTTGCGTGAGGAAGAGGTCTCCAAAGGTGAAGCCTCAGAAAGGTTGGGCCATCTTTGGCAGTGTCTTCTTGGGCACCATCTTCGGCAGAATATTTTTGAAATATTCATCTATTTACTTTTTGTTTATTGTCTTTCTTTCCCTCTCAATCACTGAAGTACCATAAGCAAAGAGCTTGCCTGTCCTAACCCTGCTGTTCCTATTGCTGCTTATTGCCTGGTAGGTATGAGATTCTCCATACACGTTTTTAACAATATGTTAATGAATTGTGAATCTGTATGGCATTCAGAAATGGGCATTGTGGGAAAGAAAACTAAGACCTCTGCTAGCTTTTGCTCCCGAAGGAGCAGCTTGTTTCTCAGGTCTATTCTGTTTTCACCATGTGGGCAGCTGACAGCATGGCGACCACAGGAGGTTCTCTGTGTCAGCAAACAGGCCTTTGTAACCCAGGGAGAGCTTTGCTGGGGCCAAGGTAAGCTGCTGACCCCTAGCTGGAAAGCCAAGGCCAGAGCAGTGGGCAGGGAGGAGTGGGCCAGGCCCTGGCCCCTTGTCCTGCAGCAATAGCAGCGGCAGCAGCGGCCCCCTAGTAAGAGGAGTGTCGCTGAAGCTGGGCCCCTGCCTTCACCAGGAGCAGAACAGTCAGCTCAAAACAGACGGAGCAATGTAGAGGAAGAAGGTGGTGAAGCCCTACCTGTGCTGTGGGCCCTGAGGTCCCTGGCAGCCATGGTTGTCTGTGCCAGTCAGGCCTGGAAGTCACGGTCTCCCTGCAGGTGGGCCTGTGCTGACCCCAGACAAGGACTCCTGCTCTGCGTCCTATAGCCATTTTGTGAATCGCTTTTAGTTCACTGGTGGTCACTCCTTGGTCAAGTTGATTTCTGTGCTGTTTAAGAATGAAAATGCTGGGATCTGCCAGGATGGCTCAGTGGTCTAAAGTGCCCGCTTAGGAAAGCTTAGGCAGCTGCAGGGACCACAGTTTGATCCCCGGCACCACATGCTGTGCCAGCCTTACCCTCAGGGCAGGCTGAACTGGCCATAAAAATAAATAAACAAACAAAAGTTCTGAAACAAGAAAAAACGAATTCTTGAAAAAAAAAAAAAAAGAATGAAAATGCTCATCAGCCCAGCCAGTCAACGGCTATGTTGGCCAGTCTTTGGAGTATGCTCAGAGCTTGATGTGTTGAAATTGCTATGTTGGCCCTCTCAACAAGACCTCAGAGAATATGGAACAATAGCCTAAGTGATGTCCTGGATAGCGAAGCTGTTGGGTGACATTTGCGTGTCACCCGGAGATCTGCTTTCCGAGCCAGGGCCACAGTCAGTCAAGACTCATAGTTTTCAAATTTTAAAGTGACATCACTGTGCTGTTCAGGCTCTTACCCACTTGTCCTACATGTTTATTTTATTTTGAAGAGAATACAAAAGACATTAGACACAATACAGAATTTCAAAAAACAAGATGATAGGAATTCTGCAACAAGAATTATTGCATATTGTTGTCTTCAAAGTAGTTGCTCAGATTACCAGATATAAGCATGGAAAAGTAGTTGACAAAGATTAGGCATTAACTGTTCCTGTCAGCAAACCAACAGAAATTAGTATTACAGTTATTGTGTGTGTGTATTTTTCTCTTCTTTCTTTCTTTCTTTCTTTCTTTCTTTCTTTCTTTCTTTCTTTCTTTCTTTCTTTCTTTCTTTCTTTCTCTCTATCTCTCTTTCTCTTTTTCTTTTTCTTTCTTTCCCTCCCTCCCTTCTTCCCTCTCTCCCTCCCTCCTTCCCTCCCTCCCTTTCTCTCTCTTCTTTCTTTCTCTCTCTCTTTCTTTCTTTTTTTCATCTTTCCCTCAACCCAGAGTAAATAAAATCTGAAAGGTACAACAGATATTACAAAAGGGGAAGAAACTGTCCTATACACTTAAGGCCCGTATTATGTATCTATGTCACCAACCCTCCCACTTTGCTCAGCGCCAGGAGGGTTCCCAAGGCACAAGATTTTCAGGCTTGAAACTGAGAAGATCCTTGGAAAACTGGGATGAGCTGATCACTCTGTTACTTGCCCTGCCAGTCTCTCCCAGGTACCCTGGGTGCTATTGTTTGATAACATCTGGAATAAGGATTGGTGCATGAAATAAGCTTGTTTACTGCCGAGAAGCTTGTCGTGCAAGTAGCTGGGGCCCTGTCAAAACCACCCCTAGCTCTGATGAGGCAAGAAAAGCCCGTCTCATAGCACTTTCTGCTACAGGAGGCCAGACACGGGCAGGGAACGGTGTCTGTGTGTTTGTGGTGCTTAAGTCTAAAGCATCATTCACGCTGTCAGGGCTGTGGAAAAGTGCTTGTTAGCTGATGCATATGCAGGGTCACGCCAAGGGGCTCCCACTGAGAATGCGCAAGCTCTGCTGGGTATAACTGATGGGCCAGCAATGCCCATCTGCTGACTAAACAAATTAGTGGAATGATGGCAGGGGTGTCTTCTAGATAAATCTTCTCACTGAGGTTGACGCTTAAACAAGCAGGGAGCAAAGCCGTTCAAAACGCAAGCTGCCAGAGGGTGTTCCTTGGTGCCCTCCAAATGCCATAGCCAGGAGAGATTAAAGTGCATTTCACCTTCCCTGGACGGCAGAACGTCTTCGGCACAGTTTTAGATCTTGTCCTTTGGGTTAAGGGGATAACAGTCCTTCCCATAATTACACATCAGAAATGAGAGAGAGAGAGGGAGGGAGAGGGAGAGGTTGGACACAAGTGCCAATCTGTGCGACCCTCTTAGTCCTAGCAAGTCCAGGTCTGCCAGTCACGCTCCCACTGATGGCTCTGGTGTGACAGCTGAATGAGGTCAGATGAACTAGAAGATGGAACCAGACACTGTAGGATTGAGGAGGGATTTTGAAAATCCATTTTATGTTTTTCATTTAAAATTTGCTCATGCTCAGAATATCCTATAGTCTAAGTATACCCCATGTCATGTGCCATCTTTTTTTTTTTTTGTTAATAGCATTTTTTTTCAATAGCATTTTTTTTTTTTTTTTTTTTTTTTTTTTTTTTTTTTTTTTTTTTTTTTTTTTTTTTTTTTTTTTTTTTTTTTTTTTTTTTTTTTTTTTTTTGTCTTTTTGAGGCAGGGTCTCACTATGCAATTCAGGTTGGCCTTCAGCTGACTTTTGTAGCCCAGGCTGGTCTCAAACTCGCACCAATCCTCCTGCCTCAACCTCCCAAGTGCTGGGGTTACAGGCGTGTGCCACCATGCCTGGCTTTCAATAGCATTTTAGATGTCTTTTTCTGTGGATTTCTGGTTTAAATTCCTTCATGAAGATGGGTTGGATTGTTTTCTATAAATTATACTCTTGATACAAATCCTGGTTGAATCCAGTCTCTTCCACATAGATGTATCAATTTTGCATTACAAGAAAATGCCTGAGACAATGCACTTTATAAATAAAGAGGTTTATTTAGCTCACAGCTCTGGAAGTTCAAAATCCAAGATCAGAAAGGGGCAGTGTTGGTGCAGCTTCTAGTGAGGGCTTAGCGGTGCATCGTAATGGCAGGAGTAGATCGTACCTTGGAACTGGAAGATGGAGAAGTCTGGGTCTTGCCGTCTCTTTGGTGAGCTCCTAGTGGCCTTGGACCTTCTGCTGTCCCTCTGCTCTTAAAGATTCCACAGTACCTCTGCTCTACCAACCTGAGGCCAAGCTTCCAGTGTGTGAATCCTTAGGGGTCAAACCTCATCCAGTAGTGCTCTATGCCTGCCTGCCTGCCTGCCTGCCTGCCTCTCTGTCTGTCTGTCTGTCTGTCTGTCTGTCTGCCTATCTATCCATTATCTATTTGTCTCCCATTGCTAGTGCTCAAGTCATTCTTTCTTTAACACTGAATCAAAGCCTTCATGGTTGTGGTTGGAAGATCAAGTTTCTCCAGGTGAAAATAGTATTCCTCTGGTGCTGACCAGATAGCTCAGTGGATTAAAGCACTTGCTTAGGAAGATGCAGTGAGCAGGGTTTGATCCTGGGTGTGCAGTGTTGGCCATGTCCAAGAGACATGGGGAGATGGTGATTGAGACTGGGCATGGTGGCACATGTCTGTAATACCAGCACTTGAGAGGCTGAAAACAGGAGGATCTCTGAGTCCGATCTGTGATCTGTGTAGTGGGACCCTATATTAAATGCATTAATAAAATAGTGTTCCTCAACTAGATAAGACTTTTCTTTAAAAGTTACAGTTACAGAGAGCTGGAGAAATATGATAGGGATATTTGCTGTTGCGGTCTGCTCTGGATCTCCATAATACTCTGGAAAGACTGTGTACTAGTTTCTTTGCCCTGCTCTCCCAGCCTCAGGAATGTGTTGACCAATCCCAGATGTGACTGGTCCAGGGTGAGTTCCTGACCCGGAAAAACCAAATCAGAATGCACTTTCCTATACTAAAGGGGAGGGACTCCTCCTTAGCACCACCCCACCAAGGGGTTGCTAAGGTTTCTTGAAGTTTGAGCACTGCCCCCTAGTGGAAGTCTAAGTGAAAATAAAGCCCAACATACCAATGTAGATAAGACGGGGCCGGGTTGAATGGTCACACTCAGAAGATCCTTGACCATCTCCAACCTCAGGATGCAACCTTGTTTGGAATACAGTGGCTGGGGATGTAATCAGTTAACATGTGGCCATGCTGCACTGCTGTGGGCCCTAATCCAATGAGTGAGAAACACATACAAACACACACACACACACACACACACACACTCACACGGAATGGGTCATGTTACAATACAAGTGAAGGGGAGTATTCCCCTTGGTGTGTTGCCTCTGTTATGGAATTCCAAAGCATGTCAGCAACCACAGGATCTATGAAGAATCGAAGGAA
Organism: Myocastor coypus; assembly: GCA_004027025.1. NCBI lineage: Eukaryota > Metazoa > Chordata > Mammalia > Rodentia > Myocastoridae > Myocastor > Myocastor coypus. The sequence goes on from PVJA010015501.1 coordinate 43,226, forward strand.
GATCCTTCCCTGATAACTTCAGAGAGCATGAGACCTCCATTTCAGACCTCTAGGATCTAGAACTAGAGAGGACTGTTTTTTTAAAAAAATTTATGGTAAATTAGCTGAACACAAAGTTTATTATTCCACTTATTTAAAAATCTACAGTTCAGTGACATTAAGTATATTCACATGTTATATAAAACTTTCTATTTTTTTTTAAGCCACCAGGGTCATGGTACTTTGTTACCCCCACTCTAGGAAATGAATACGGAATTGTGGATGGGAAATATGCCCTGATGGTGTTGTCTGAATCCTTGGATCAGCCCATGTCTGAATTCCCTTGGCCTCACTGATACGAAGCCGTAGTTGTCAGATAGTTGTTTTAATTACTTTTCCCAGCGACTTTCTGTCACTTCTGTTTCCTTGAGAATTCCTAATACAGATGGGGCAAGTTGGGAGTGAATGTTTTAATTATCATCCCATAAATGAAGGCTCAGGTAGCCTGAGATGAGCTGCCTCATCCAGAGCTGTTCCAGCTTCTCTCCCAAGCCCAATCCTCTCTGAATGCTCCTGTCCACTGTAGCCTTAGCAAAGAATAAAATGCTTTGGAATATGACCTGGGTCTAAAGATGGAAATTAAGGAATAATTTATAAAATTGTATCCCAATTAGAAGAAACCTCATGAGGGGGACAGAAAAGTGAGGTGACACTTAGGGACTATGGTGACAGAATGTGGGGTGCCTCAGAGAACTATTCAGAAAGCTCCTCTGTACACACAGCTGCTCCATGGCAACTGTAGGTCTCACTTCCAGGGACGAAAAGGAGGATGCATAGCAAACAATTAATTTGGGTTAAATACCAGCTAGTTAATGAAACATATTTTCAAGTCTAAGACAATCCCCAAAAGGATGTACTTATAAATGGCACTAACATTGAGCCAATCAACCATGTCTCTCTCAACATTTGAATCTCATGAGCCTGGTTGCTTGCATTAATCAACTGCAGATTGATTGTAGCCTATAGTTGTTGAGATTTCACGTAGGTGATTATTTAATAACGGTGGAAGCTTGCGCTCTGATTCCTCCAGAGCCTGATGATACTAAGCAGGACATGAACTATTACACTAAAACTTAGTCAGGTGGCATAAAGAGGGGGGTTTGGCTACATGGGAGGAAAGGTGAAGGGCACAGCTGCAGTGCAGATTGATGCGCAGCCAAAATGGGCTATGTCCTGTTGTCAGGGCCACAGTGGGCTTCCGGTCTGGGTGAACAACTGAGGTACAAAAATAGGTAACGCCTAACTAGATGACCACTCATCTACACTATCTTTCAGCCTGTGAACTAAGCGTAGTGAACGGTTTCAGCTCTCCACATAGCTAGATCAAACGGAAGAGGATATAAAGACAATCAGCTTAGGATATGGAGGAAGCGGTAGGGCTCAGGCCAGGCTCCACAACCGTGGAGGTGACTGACCTCAGGCAACTCTCACCTTTATTAACCTCCAGCTGTAACATGGGATCCGACATCAGGTTTCCACAAGCTCAGATATTATTTACTGGGTGCTCAGTGCTTTGAGAATCCTTCATCCCAAAGCATGAGGAGACTGGTAAACTTGCTTCTAAGAGCTAGATGAGGATGCTCATTGTCTTAGTTACTTTTTGCTCATTGCTGGGACAAATACCCAACACTCAAAATGAAAGAAGGAAAGGTTTATTTAGCTCACAGTTCGTGGAGGTTTCAGTCCATATTCGGCTGGCCCAAGGCTGAGTGGAACAGGGCAGAGAGCATCCAGTTCATGGCGGTGGAACAGCAACAAAATGGCAGCAGAGGCAGCCAACCAACATGGCAGCAGAGCAGCAGCAACAGCTAGAGCTCCAGTCTGTCTCTCTGTCTCTCTTAATATTACATTCAGGCTCTCCACCTTAGCTCCCACCCTAGGCTACACCCATAATCCCAGAAGTACTTCCACCCATAATCCCATCAGTACTAAAACCTATAATCCCAGGGATCATGGATCAAGTCTCAAACTCTAGAAGTCCCCGCCCAGTGACTCCATGAGGTTTTGGGGGGACAACTAGACATAAACCATAACAC
>PVJA010015502.1:0-45295 GCA_004027025.1 Myocastor coypus
CTTCTGATGCCTCCAGTCTACTTAACAAATCCTGTTGTAAGATGGCACATTTATTTTGCTTTTGTTCCTCTAGAGAGCTGTAATACAGATTTTGGTACTAAGAGTGAATCAAGAGAAACAACATTGTGAAGAAGAATTTTTCAACTCAGTTTCATAATTCTTGGTTCAAATTTTATGTACCATGGATCAGAGGTTTAAATCTAATTTGAGAAAACATAAAACTCCCATAGTCTTTCCTTACTTCTGCTAATAGAATAGCAGCAGATCATGGCAGAAATTACTTAAAGTGATACAAAACATAGAACCATCTGATGACATTAATTCACCACTTGAAAAATTCAGGGAATTTCTTGGCTCTATATACAATACTTTTGAATGTTTTGGAACAGTAAAAATATAATAATACTGACTTGTTGCTCTCACTATCTCTGGACAAACTGCTAAACGGAAATCACAACCTCGGGACATGTACAAACAAACTGAAAAGGTTTCTAAATGTGAACACAGATTAATGAAGGAAAATGAAGGCCTCAGCTATTCAAATCCCCAGCTCTGGAACTGTGCAAATGATCTAAGCATTCCTGTGTCCTGCTGCAGGGTCTTCTCTTCCTTGGCTATAAGGTCGAAGGTGCTGAAACTAAAGCGCAGACACTGAGGATTTTCTTTTTCTTTTATAAACTTTCTGTGAAAAAGCAAAATTTTATAACAAAATAAGAGAATCATAGCAGTTAATACATTGTGTATTAGTTACTCAGATGGGAAGTTCAGCAGATTAAAGCGCCTGTTTAGGCAGTCGACAGGGACCAGGGTTCAGTCCCCACCATGCCATACTAGCCTTGCCCCTAGGGCATGCTGAGACAGAGACTAAAACATTGACTGGGCATAGTGGCACCAAGCTAAGGGAAGGCCAGGTACATTTGAGAGAGGTTACCTTTCTCTCTTCCTTCCGCAAAGGAACTGAAGGCATTTGTGCAGGGTAACTGTACATCAGGGGAAAGGAACTAAACAGATATTTCAAGGACTACTTAACATTGACGTTGAACACACAAGGACTCCAGAAGTTCCAAACTATAGTTGTGGTTCTCAAGTAAGTGTAGACTTACATAGATTAGGTGACCAACACAATGTAAGCCAACAGTTGACTCACAGTGGATTCATAAAGTCCACACATTCATTCCTATGGTCATCGACCCAGTTCTATTTCATTCCTATGGTCATCAACCCAGTTCTAAAATGCTCATAAGGAGAGATGTGCTTGAGATAATACTCACATGGGTTCCATAACCTGTACTGTGAGTGTTGTCATGAAAGTGGGAATGGCCAAGTGAGAGCCTGTAGCATTGCTGTTGCCTGAAAAAAGAATAAATCAAAAATGACATTGCAACTTTTGAGTTATTGCAGCAATTCGTGCAACCACTGAAAGACATAGCAGTGGTGGCTACCAGAAGGTTAATCACCTAGTGAGTACAGCTGTAAGTGTTGGGACAGATATGTTTTTGTTGCCTGACTAGATTAATGCAGTCTGACACCTGGTATGAAGCTATTGACTTGATAAACAGCTTCTCCTCCATATCTTTCTATGATGCCCACCCGAAGCAGGTGGCTTTCAGCTGGAAAGGGCAGCAACCCACGATTGCTATTCTACATCAGGACTATGTTAACTCTCTAGCTTTATCCCAGGTTCTCTGGAATCTTAGCAATCTCTCTCTTCCACAAGATATCACATTTGTTTACTGCACTCATTATAGTGATTAGGCCAAGTGAGCAACAAGCAGTTACCCCTCTGGACTATGTTAGTAAAGCATTTGTGTATCTGCGGGCAGAAACAAATTCAACTAGATTTCAAGGTTCCTCTCTCTTAGTAAAATGTCTAGGAGTTCAGTGGTGTGGGGCACGCAGAGATACACCTTTTAAAGTGAAATGCAACTTCCGGTATCTGGCCTCTTCTATAAATCAAAATGAGACACACCATCTAACGAGAGTACTTGCATTTCAGAAGCAACACCTTCCTCTTTGAATGTTCTACTCTGGCTCATTTGAGTTACTGTGACCTACAAAGCTGCTAGTTTTGAGCAGGGTCCAGAATAAGAGTAGGTTCCACAGAAGGTACAGGCTACTCCACAGTTGAGTCATATGAGCCAGCAGATCTGATGGTACTTGAGGTGGCAAAGGCAGATATTGATGCTGTTTGGAGCCCCTAGCAGGTCTCCGTAGGCAATCACAGCATATGCATGCGGAATTTTGAAGCAAGACTCTGCCATCTTCTGTACCTACCTACTCTCCTTTCAGTAAACAAGTAATGACTTGCTACAGATCCTTACTGTAAAATGATAATAGGACACCAGGTTACCAGGAGAAATGAGCTGCCCACAACAGCTTCGGTTCTGTCTGACCCACCAAATCACAAAGTTGGGTGTTCGCTTCTTTAAACAGGAATGGTAAATGTGCATTTGGCTCTGAGCACATCCTAGAGGTGCAAATCCCCACTATAGTGCCTTCTGTCCGCAGGCAAATATCTGGCCCCCATTGTTCATTACAAAACTGCCAATCACTCAAATGGACACCTACCACCAGTTCCCCATCTTCAGGCTCAAGGTTGAAATGCAGTCTCATTAATGTGCACTCAAAGTGAAAAGCAGTTTTATCCGAATCTTTAGTTTGGTAAGTGAAATAAAGGCTTAATATTTAAATATACTGGAGAATTTTACAACTGAATAAAAAAAGTTCACAAATAAGCCAATTTCTTTTTCTTTTCTTTTCTTTTTCTTTCTTTTTTTGTTTTTGTTTTTGTATTTTAATAAGGGTCTACAGGGTCTTAGTACTTAGATCAGAGTCCTCATAGTGAATCCCCTGTGTTCAGCCTCCCAAGAGCAGGGATTACAGGCACAGGCCACCACACCTAGTCTCAATCACTGTCTCAGCATGCTGTGGGGGCAGGGCCTGCAGGCACACACCCATCCTCAGATGCTGCATCTACCTAAGCATGCGCTTTAATCCACTAAGCTATTAGGCCGTCCTAAATAAGACAATTTCTACAATGGGCAAGGTACATAAACACTTTTCTAAAACCTAAAAATGGCTATCAGGTATAAGAAAAGGTGTTCAACATCATGAATCATCAGTGAAATGCAGACTTTAAAAAAAAAAAAAAAAAAAACATGGTGCCTGGGAGACAGCTCATTTAACTAAGTGCTTGCCTGGTAAGTGCAGGGTCCTGAGTTTAATCCCTGGTACCAGAAAAAAAAAAAAAAAATAGTTTTGGTGATTTGGAGAGAGTAAAACCCTTATACAATGCTAATGCAAATGTAAAATAATGCAAATACTTAGAATAAAGATTCTTCAAAAATTAAAAGTAAAACTACCTACCATGTTATTTAACAATCCCAGTTCTACATCCAACAGAATTTAAATCAGGAGTTTGAAAAGCTGATCATTTCAGTACTGTCCACCAGTGGTTTAACATAAACAAAATGTGGTAAATAGGATCATGACTGTCCATAAACTTTGAAAGTGTGTGCAAAACAAATTGCCCTCCTCATAAATTTAATTGTTTTAGCCTAATACAAACAAGGAAATTTTATTTGATCTTGATAAAGAATAAATTCTGTCATGTGTCACAACTTTTACACTAATGACATTCTGTCAAGTAAAACAAGCTTATCAGAAAAGATCTGCTGCATTGATGCTATTTACACAACACAGTTAAAATAGTTAAAATCAGGCTGGTGAGATGGCTCAGAGGTCTAAAGCACTGGCTTAGGCAAGCTTAGGCAACCACAGGGACCGAGGTTCCATCCGCAGCACCACATGCTGTGCCAACCCCATGCTTAGGGCAAGTTGAGCCAGGCATAATATTAAAATAAAAAAAGTTAAAATCATAGAAGTGGAGAATAACAGAGTGGTCACCAAGAGCTGGAGGAAGAAGGTGAAATAGGAAGTTTCTCTATGGGTATAAATTGTCAGTTTTTTTTTTTTTAATGTATGTAGTATAGGGTCTACAGGGTCTCATTACACAGCTCAAACTCTTAATGATCCTTCTGTTTTCAGCCTCCCAAGCCCTGGGATTACAGGTGAGCGCCACCACACCCATCTCAATTGCCATCTCAGCATGCCCTGGGAGTGGGGCAAGCATGGCACACCAAGGATTGAACACCAGTCCCTGCATCTGCCTAAGCAGGTGCTTTAGTCTGCTGAGCTATCTGGCTAGCCCTAAGTATCAGTTATTAAAGATGAATATATTCTAGAGACCCTCCACACAACCCAAGGCTTACAGTTGAGAATAGGGTATTATGCACCTGAATAGCTTATTTGAGAGAGTAGGTAGTATGTGAAGTGTACCTTAAAAGCAGGAGGGGGAGTGTGAGTCATAAACCGTTTTTGAATTCATTGTAATGATGGTTTCATGGTTTTATGCATAAGCCCAGTCTCATCAAGTTGTAGACATTAGATATATGCAGTTTTTCAATATAATAATTCAATTTAATCATCAGTGTTTTAAAATTAAGAATCTTGGGGCCAGTGAGATAGTTTAGTGGACCAAGTGCCTGCTTAGGGAAGCAAAAGGACTGCAATTCAATCCTCAGCACCACATGCCATGCCAGCCAAGCCCCCAGGCACACTGAGCCAGCCACAGAATCTGGGCATGGTGTCACACACCTGTAATCCCAGCACTGAATAGGCTGAAAGCAGGAGAATCACTGCAGATCCAGGCTGTGTAGTGAGACCCTGTACCAACCAAATACATTTTTTAAAAAAAGATGGAAACCTACTAATAATATAGAATCTGTGTAGCTCAACACAAAAAATAAGTAACTAATTAGCAAATACTTATAGCAAGGTTATAAAACTAAACATTAACACTAAGAAATCAGAATTAAATTTTCTGAAGATATTATTAAAAGATTTTAATTCTCTTACTATCAAAAACAATCACTAGGCATCTTATGGCTGATGACATAGTCATTTCTTTGTGCAATCTTAGTGTGGTTTAAATTATAGAAAAGGACAGCACACTGGGTAACAAACTATTTAAAATTCCCTTCTGAGGAAAGCTAAGTCTTCCAACAGTCCTTTCACATTTCTTTTTGATAATAAATGGTTCACATTTTAAGATTTTTTTTGTCTTTTTGAGACAGGGTCTTGCTACATAGTTCAGGCTGGCCTTGAGCTCACTTTGGTAGCCCAGGCTGGTCTCAAACTCGCACTGATCCTCCTGCCTCAGCCTCCTGAGTGCTAGGATTACAGGCATGCGCCACCATGCCCAGCTCATTTTAAGATATTTGAAGTATTTTTTTTTTTCAGTATTCTGCAAATGTTTTCTCACTTGTTTAGTTAGTGAGCTCTGTTAAGAAATAAGTAAAGCAAGGGTAGCTTTAAAAGAGTTTAAAAGTTACATAAAGTTAAGCAATTTTGTAATAAGTTCTTTAAATGTTAGTGACATAGTGATAGTCTGGTTTCCAAGCACACATCTGGAGGCCATTTCTAAGGATTAGGACAAGATGTCATACATTGTATATATTTTTAATACACTATAAGCTAGTATAACATTAATAGTCTATGCTGTCATGTGGTCATATAATTCACATTCCAATGTAAAATTATATGATTGATGGACTAATAGACTTTATTTATTTAGGCATCAGGAATCAAAATCAGGACCTTGTGCTTTCCAGGCAGGTACTTGTGCCACTGAGTTATCCCCAGCCTTGCTACTCTAATATAAATTGAAGAATTTCCTTACCTTTGTGAGGAAGCTCAATATTCTAGATCATTTTGAGCAGCCAGAACTGATTACATGAGACTGAGAAATTAAAAAAGAACGGAGATTTCTTGCAGACCCCGGGGTGGGAAGCCCACAGTCCAAGACTGTGGACCTGTGGAGGACTTTTCTGCTGCCTCATCCCATGGCAGAGGAAAAAAGGAGAGAGAAGACAAACAATAAGAGGCCAGAAAAGATGTTTATTTGCTCTATAACAGCCCTGTTCCTCCCACAATAACTAACTCACTCCTGCAACAAGGTTATAAGTTATTTCGTGAGTTTATCCAGTGGATTAAGTTGCCAACATATGCACTTTGAAATTCAATTGTAGCAGACAACAAATGGGACCCATGATTTTCAGCTGAGTTTCGAATATAATAAAAACTAGGTTAGGAAAAAGGTCACTGGAGGATAAAACATCTGTTTTATTCTTAAATTAAATCATAGAAAGTGACATACAGTGTGTACTTAGGGATAGTTGATTTATAGACTTAGTCCTAAAGTCAGAAGAAGCTAAACATCCCAATGTTTTCCCTACCTGAATTCGGCCCCCTTTGCATTTAATATGGTCAAATTAGGAAGAAAATACTTGTTGCTGTGGTTAAGGTGGCTCGCCAAAATGAAAGGAGAAGTGAGCTTATCTGCATACTTCTCAAATTTCTAACAATTGCATCATTGCTAATGTCTTCTTTCACACTTTGTGCAAAGTGACTGAGAGATTTTAAAAAAAGTAATAATAAAATTTGGGTTACTTAAGAAAAGTCTCTCCTCCCTACTCCACAAGTGAAGAAGGGTGGGTCTGTCTCAACACTGTTCTGACTTTTCATTCTCTTTTCTCTATGTTAATCCCATGGTAGGTCAGAGATAAGACTGTCCTTGAGACAGCAAATTCAGTGCTACCTGGGATGTTCAGCTTCAGCCTCCATTGGATTTAACCTCGATGCCAACTGCCGCTGTGCAGACAGACTTGAGGCGAAGCTTTGAGTATGGATGCTTCATAGCTAACTGCTCAAAATGGTGATGGAAAACAATGTTTTGATGCATGCAAAATGATGTAGTATGCATGCCCTGTTGCTGTTTCACTATCTCTGGAGCCTTGGGAGGGTGACTCATCAGCTAGGGAAATGAGATGTGTAGGAGGAAAGTCCTCTGGTGAGGCCTTTGTGCATATGTCTGCTGATTGATTCCAGAAGGAGAAATCTGTCAGAGGGGACCTCTGCTGTGCTGCTGCCAAACGCCTACACACTGGCTCCCCACATGCTGGGGGTTCATTTGCAGCCTGAAGATCTCAGTGTGGTTGGACTGCTTATGTGAAGGCTTCAAAACAAATACTCCAAGAGCACTAGAAGGAAGCTATCCAGTCTTTTCTGACCTACCTCTGAGAGTTACAAACTTTATGTCCTAAGCATTGTTCTTCACAAGTCATACATAATAAGGGCCCTGATTTCGGGTGAAGAAACATAAGCTCCCAAATCATAAAATGAATATCAAAGGATTTTCTGACTTATTTTCAAAGCTATGTAGTCCAAAAAATGTTTGTCTCAGTTACTCTTCTCTCCTTGCTGGGGCAAAATACTAACACCCAGAGTTAAGGCAGGAAAGGTTTTCTTAGTTCACAGTTACTGAAGGTTTTAGTCTACACTCAGCTATGTCCAAGGCAGAGCAGTATATGGCAGAGAGCAATCTTTGAAGGCGGCAGCAAAGAGTGGAGGGCAAAGGGAGGAGTAGCAGCAATAATGGTTGCAGAGAGCAAGTCTGTCTCCCTTAAACTGCATTCATGCTGTCTGCCCCAGGATAGGTGTAATATTCACACCCAGAATCCCAGCAGCACTCACACGCCTAGTCCCAGTGGATCATGAGTTAGTTACAGGCTCTAGAAGTCTGCCTGATGACCGCATAAGGCTTTGGGGGGACAAGTGGACACAAACACAAACACTGTTAATGCTTATTTTGTATCTTAACCCTCTGAAATTGAGCAAAATAATGAGTTAGCAACTTCCAAGACAAGTCTGCTATCAAACTTGTTTGTGCTCTATGCAATGTGTCTGGTTCAGAATTTGCAAACAATAAATCTGAAGTTACTTGATGAAACAAAATGATAAGATATTCAAATAGCAAGATGCCTAGATATCCCCATAATAATTTCCAAAACCATAGAAATATCCTATATAGTAAATATAGTTTTTCACTAATAATTCTTCCTAGAGAAGATTAAATGCAAATGGCAAATATTTTCAAACCCAAAGACTTTACAATCCAAAAACATCAAATTCAAAATTTAGAAAAAATTTGCTTTTGTTATTAGAACTTCAAACAAATATACTCTTCCCTAATTTTTGTTTCTGGCCCATTTCAGCTTAAAAAATATTAAATACTTAGATGGATTTCTTTTTTCAGTAGGTTCAAGCTGTGAAATCTTTCATTGAAATTGGCATAAGAATCTATAAGTTCTAAAAGTTATATTACTTTAGTCCTTGTTCTTGGATGGCCTTTGCAAAAATATTACAGGTTCAGAAAAATCAATGCATAAGATTCCACAGGCTCTATTCCCATGAGGATTGTATTTAATTGCAATCGACTGGATCCCACAGAGATGGATAACAGAACCCCAGCCCTGGGTGGAGCCGGGAGCCACTTCCTAAGCTCCCAAGCATGTGCCAGCCCACTGGCAGCCTGCAATGACCAAGATACTTGAAATGAATCTAAGTTTCTAGAGAGATTAAAGTAGAGGTTCTAAGGCATAATTTCAATGTACCTCTGATCCTTGGAGAGACTAAGTTGTCTAATTCACTAAATTATCTAAAGATGGTTAAAAATTTGTCCATGTGCAATGCATAGTACTCAAGCTGTTGAAACAGCCTAGGTGCCTGTCAGTGGATGAATGGATACAAAAAACGTGGTATGTGTACACAGTAAAAAATATTATAGAGTCATGAGGAATAAAATTATGCGATAGGCAGAAAAATAGAACTATATATCATCATGCGAAGTGAAACAAGCCAGACTCAGGCAGATCCTGCATGTTTTCTCTTACCTGAAAAAATAAGTAAATGAATGAATGAATCCCAGTGACTGATGACAGGAAGTTTTGCAGCAGCCTTTTGGAGATGGCAAAGGACTCAGAAGAAGAAGGAAAAAAGGATAATGGGTGAGAACGCGATCAAGATTTGTTAAATATACATACTATTTCATTTAAATGAGCCTCGCCATTGTGTATTAACAAGAAGCACTAATTTAGAAATTATCCATAATAAACACAATGGTATGATTTATATTACCTTTTATTGGCCGAGAGTCGAAGCCAGATATCCAGGAATGCCTAGAAAGAAAGGTTACAAACTGTCTGTAAATTATGTTAGTCTCTTCCTAATGGAGATGATCATTGCAATGATTCTGTGTGCATCAAAGTTAGAAAACAAAATAACTTAAATCACGGCAACAAGAATTATTCTTAATACCTAGTACTTAAAGATGGTGATGATGAAAAAAACTCTAAGCCTCTCAACAAAGAAGGACAGGTGATGAAAATTTTGACTTCCAGCTCTTACCAGAATATCACTGATCTGTGCTAATGGTTCATGACCAAATGCACATTAAGAAAAAATTAACCACTGTGAAATTGTTTCTGCTACTATATTTACCCTCCACCGGTGTTGGCAAACATATGGCATGTTTGTTGCTGCTGGTTGTTTCAAGCTCTGAAAGTTTCAGCACAACTACCCTATAGCAATGCATCCATCTCTCAAAGAGTGACCTTCAGAATTTAACAGTGCCATGTGGATAGCGGTGAATTGTGCCCGCTAAAAAGTTCCAAAAATCAGAGTGCTTGATTCCTTCTTTGAAAATATGGTCTTTCTAGAAATCATTAAGATGTAAGTTAAGATGAGATTATGGTGGAATCACTCTGTGACTTGTGTCTTCATAGGAAAGTAATAGGACATAGAAGCGCAGGAAGAAAGGCACGTGGGGAGTGAAGTCTCTGCGAGCCAAAGGAAGCGAAGGATTGCCTGCTGTTACTAGAAGGGACAGAGGAGACACAAGACAGACTCCCACTTAGGATCTCCAAGAGAAGCCAATCCTGCAAGCATTCTGATGCCAGACACTGGCCTCTGGGATTGTACAGCAGTCCGTTCCTATCATTGTAAGCCACCAAGTGTGCAACGATTTGTTAGAACTGCTCTAGGATAATTATGTGAACATAACTGTTTTATAGACATATAATCTGCCTCTATTTTTGATGCTTGACTGCTGATGGATGTTAAGCCTGACCTTCTCATTTCCTTTCTGCTCTGTATCTGAGCCAGTTGTTAGTGGCCACTGGACTTAAAAAGTTGATTCTGTTCACTTTTTCCTCGTTATTCAAATAGACCAATTATCAAAAAAAGGTGTCACAGAATGCATATGACACACAATGCATTCTATTTCTGTGTACAATATGGCACGCAATACACTTCTACTTACTATATGGCATGCAATAGATTGCTCTTGAGTGCTCCTGCTGGGTCTGTCTGAAGTCAGTCTCAGCTAAGAAACGTCCTTATTGAGCTACACTCCTCATCCCATCCTCATGGCCCCCAGGGATCTTCTCTTCTAAGGCTGTTCTCTCGTTAAATGATTACCCATCATAGGTTCTGCTAGGAACCAAACTTAATGTTTTGTGTAAGTCTGGTCTTCAGTTCTCTCTAGTTTTGTAAATAAAACGTAGATCATTAAAAAAAAATGAGAAAATGTAACATAAAAGTTGTTCCTAGGTGGGCGTGGTGGCGCACGCCTGTAATCCCAGAACTCGGGAGGCTGAGGCAGGAGGATTGCCGTGAGTTCGAGAGCAGCCTGGGCTACAAAAGTGAGCTCAAGGCCAGCCTGAACTGCATAGCAAGACCCTGTCTCAAAAAGGCAAAAAAAAAAAAAAAAAGTTGTTCCTACCGCTGCTGGATCAAGAAAATGTTCAAGAAGAACTTTAGCCCTGCTATTAGGTGGCAGCGATAAAAGCATGTACACAGTGGAGTGATGTTCCTAGGGGCCTGAGTAAAATGCCAGAAAATAGAGTTCACTTTAATTCACTGTCAATTTGGACCTGGACTTCTGTTCTTCAAAGAGCTAGGCTTGGGCTGATTTTTTTTTTTTTTTAATCTTTTTAAGACAAGGTCTTGATATGCAGTTCAGGCTAGCCATGAGCTCACCTTTGTAGCCCAGACTCATCTCAGATTCACACCAGCCCTCCTGCCTCAGTGTCCCAAATGCTGGGATTACAGGCATGTGCCACCACGCCGGTGGGCTGAATGTTTTAAATTGTCACCACTCACCGCTGCTGAAGAAGAAGAACAACAATGAAATCATACTTCTGAAAAATGTGCGAGCTCATGGCTCGGGGTCTGGCTAAAAGCCAAATGCTGAATGGCACTACACGTGAGGCATTCTCCAGCCTGACACCCAATAGGGCATTTTGAACTTTGGGCAGGGCTTGAGTCATTTTTGATCCAATTTTTTTGTAGTTGGTATTCTGCATTTATTCATAAAACATTTCCAAAAATAACACATCTTCTTTTTTCACCTCTGTAAGTGAACCTATTATCCAGAAAAATGTTTGGTATTTGTCCAAACAAAGCACTATTAAAACTTTGATAAGAAAACCTATAAAACATGCACTCAATGACCAAAGAGTAACTGCAAAAAATCAACTAGTAAAACCAAGAAGGCTGCCTGCATAACCTCAGAGGGCCACAAGATGGCGCAGCAATGCAACTTTCTAGGGACGGAAAGGCCTGCCAGAAAAACCAAAAGAAACAGCAAATAAAATTATGCAGTGTAGCACAGCAAAATGCATTTCCCTGCATGCAGTGTTTCTAATTGATGCACTTATGCAGGTTCATTTATCATAAACAGACCCTTCCTTGGACAGTTCTGGACAGTTTGGTAAAGACACCTGGTAGGAAGTGTGAGCCCTTCAGGGAAGGGACGATGAGCACTTGGGCCTCCTGGCCAGACTTATCTTCCTGCAAAGCCAGACAGACAAAGAAAAAACCCTGTTTGGACATATTGTCGTGAAGTTCAAAGCATGGAAGACACAGACATTTATAACACAGTGTATTGCAGTCTTGTTTCTTTATAGATCATCTGCAAAGAAGCAAAGACCAAGAAGACATCGGTCCTGACGATGAAAAATGGGTGCTTGAAGCCAGGAGTAGGATCTCATAGGCAGTGAGGGAAAACAAGACTGGTTATAATAGCAATGCCTTTTAAATGGTATATATGTATGAATAGTTCACCAGCTCCAGGGAAGCTGGTTTTAGGGCTCATTAAGGGACACTGGTGACAGGAGATGTGTGGCTTTGCCAAGCAAAACAGAGAAGTGCATGTCTGGAAGTGCTTTATTCCTATCAGGTCCTAGAGATTAGCCCAGACAGCAGGCCAGATAGATAGATAGGTGGACAGATAGATAGATAGATAGATAGATAGATAGATAGATAGATAGATAGATAGATATTTTAAAATCCAAACTTATTTGACAAAAAACTGACCAAGTGACATCAGAAAGTTTTTTGTGGTCTAAAGTGCCAGTTGTTAAAGGAATTCAAAAGAAAGAGTTTCTTTACTTTTCTTTTAAACCTGGTGCTGCAATAGATTCTCTTTATCTTTTGTATCTTTTATTCTTTCCTCCAGATGTTTTCAATAATATTTAGCATGATGATACCAAGAAGCAAATCTGAATCATGGAATGCACACTTTATTAGTCATGGGACAGCTACGTCTTCTCTTAGAGCATTCATTTTATTTACACCACGAATCAGCACATTTAACACATTTGTAATATTCAAGGGATGTTGTAATAAAACTAACGGCAGTATTCACAAAGAAAAGAAATTCTTTCTAAAAATTCTCAGTCCAAGTTTTTAGAAAATATCCCTGGGGTCGGGTTGAGGATGGAGAAAATAAAGGAACTATTCATGGCATCCACACCCTTTGTCGTCACCCTGCCAAGGAGCAAAAATTAAGACGAAAACTAGAAAGTGGTAACTGAAATCATCCAGTGTTTCTTTCAAGCAATGTATTTAAATGGTTTTGATCTTTAGTTTAGAAAATTTCTGGAAATAAAAGACAAAGGGGACTCATTCTCACAATACTAAATTAGGCAGCTTTGCTTTCAGTTTGAAGTTGACTTCAACTTGTGACATTTCAATCACCACCCACAAAACTCTTGGTATTTATGGATTTCTATTTGTGGTTTAAATATATATGATGAATAAAATCCCTGGCTATTGTCATACTGTGGTATTCAGAGTATACTGCATCATGCTGACTGTAAAATGTAGCTTGGCTTTTAAAATAGTGTGTATGTGGTGGTGGCTGCTGTCTGGGCTAATTTCTAGTACCTAGTAGCAATAAAAGCGCCTCCAGACAGGCACTGCCCTGTCTTTGCAGAGTTGTGCATCTCCTGCCTCCAGTGTCTCTTAATGAGCCTCAAAACCAGCTTCCCTAGGGCCAGGGAACTGTTCTGTTCTGATCTCCCCAGAGGACAGGTTTACATTTGCTACTATAGCAACCACCACTGCCTGCTTTCTGACTTTTTAAGTTTAGTCATACTGACTTCTTTGCAAAAATATTCTTCTAGAACTCCCCAGCTCCTAACTGATAAAAAGGTTGGCTTTGTCTATTAAAAAATCTTCATTCTAGGTTCAGTGGTTGAGCTCAGTGCACCAAGTGCTTGCTTTGGGAAGTGCAGGGGCCAGGGTTCAATTCATGGCACCATCTGCTATGCTGGGCCCACTCTGGGGTGTACTCAGCCAGAGATGGAGCACTTGGGTCTGGCATGTTACTCCATGTTCAAACATAGGTCATCATTTTTTTCCTCTCTCTTTCTCTTACTCTCTCCCTCCCTCTCTCTACCTCCGTTCCTCCCTCTCTCCCTCTCAAAAGATAGCTGCAAGTGTTTTACCACAGCTACATCCTAACACTTCATTGTTTGTTTTAAGGCTGTCTCTTACTTAATTGTCTAGGTAGGCCGCAAATGTGCAATTTTCCTGCCTCAGCCTCCAGAGTAGCCAGAAATATAGATGCAGTGCAAACCTGGCCAGATGTCGCCATTTTTACAATAACAAGAAAACATGGAACCTACATGTGCTTCTAGACCAGTAAGTGAAACTTTAGATTTTTATTTAAATCTTTTATTTATGTAAATATTTAGTACAAGGTTTTTCTATGTAGCTGAGACTCGCTGTGATCATCCTTTCCCAGCCTCCCCAGTGCTGTGCCACGATGCCTGGCACAGGAGGTTGGCACCGCCTGTGTACAGGGTATCAAAGTTGGGTCTTTGTGCTTGCCAGGCAGGCACTTAGACCAGTGAGCTATCACCGTAGCCCAGAAACTTTAGCTTTTATTGGGCAAAAATTCTCACAAAGTGAGATGAGAAAAGCCATGCACTAAAATGTGAAGTTTCTGCTTTCACAGTGGGCTTTTATAAAGGGTGTTGGAAGGCTTCCTGCACAAATTGTCATGTTATGTATGTTTTGGGGTTTACCTTCTGACTTCAGTTCATGCATCTGTACGGAAGAGGTGGCCACTCACAGTAATTGAGGTTGTGAGGTTATAATGTATGTACAATGACTTTTGCAACAGGCTCTTCCAACATTTTTTTCGGGACTGAGGGTTAAGTGTTTTTTGTTTTTGTTTTTGTTCTGTTTGTTTGTTTGCAGGACCAGGGATTAAACTCAGGCCCTTGTGTTTGCCAAGCAAGTGCTTATTCTGCTGAGCTTTCATCCCAGCCCTGTAACAGGATCCGCATAAGATTTTCTTTAGCAAAAACCAAACTGCGAAGAATTTGTGGTCTACATATGAAAGTAGTTGGTATGTTGAACAGGAAGGTCTGGACCATGTAATAGATGCCTAATATTCTACTAGAAAAAAACCAACAACCCCATTGAAATCTATATCTCACTGCCTGTTTTAAAAGAGTGACTCAAAGCTGTCTAAGTTCTGGCCCTCAGGCCTCACGTCCTTTCCCTCACTGAGGACCCAACACTGCCTCTTTCCTGTCTGCTCCCGTCAAATAAAAAGAAATCCTCACACATGCTTAAATGAGATTTGCAGACTTGACATATTTAAAAACAAAGCTCTGATTCTCACTGCCCCCCTCTGCTTTGATTTCCTCCTTTAAAAAGGTAGGATTTGAGGCCAGGGAACATAGACAGCGGCACAGAACCTGCCTGGAGAGTGTGAGGCCTTGATTTGATTCCCGTAAAAAATAATAAAATAATAAAATAAAAGTAACTTTTAGCAAAATATTACTTTTTAATTGTGAACATGTGGGCTTATATTCCAGCACAAGAGAAGGTTGTGTGAAAAGCATGTGCCTTTGATGTTCTATTTTCACACTCGTCTCGAGGTGCTTTCCTGCTCGGCGCTCATCCAGCTGGAGCCAACCATCACTGCGCAGATCACATTCACAAACATGAATAAATTCTGCAAATGCTTACGCAGTCTGCTTAGCCCCAGTTTCTCTCAAACTTGTGTGTGATTTGTTCCCAATTCTAATCACCTTCCCTCTACAGTTCTAGTTACGAATGGTCAGTCTTCCATGTGTTTCTACTTTAAATCCATTGATGGGAGATTTCTATTCCAGAGATCCAAACGTGAGAGCTATTCTTTTCTAGTTGGTGCTCAATCAACTAGATTGAGCCTGGCCTGTGAACTTGTAATTGGCATGGCAAGAGGTTTAGAGTTAGCTTTCTATACAAATTCTGGGAACCATGACATCCTGAAGTATTTACGATAAAGCTAGAAAACTGAAAAGATAATGTCATCTTATCTGTGGTCAGGTGAGAGTTACGACTATAAAAAGCCTTCCAGAAATGCCAAATATTCCCTTAAATACATGAGATTTGCAGATATAATTATTGCTTTCAGGGTTCTGTGTGAGGTCTACCATAGAAATATTAGCAATACTTCCAATACTCACAAAAAGGCCACCAGTGCTGCCTGGCCTACATAAAAGAGATTCATGATTCTTTCCCTGGGGCTCTATAATTTATTGAAATTAATTCCTCCACTTTGTTAATTTTAACATCAGAATAAGGAAAAATGTATCAAAACAGAAAGTTGCTCAAAGTGATATTAGAATACTCAACCCAGGAAATAGAGAAATTATTTCTTTAAATAAGTATAGGGTATTTAAAAGACACTATAATAAATCTGAAATGTAATTATAGTTTCATAAACATATTTTCCTCCAGAAAGGGATGGGATCAAGTGATTTCTATAAATTCCTGTTGTCTTATTAAGGTAAAGACTGCTCTGACATTTCAAAATCCCAAAAATAGTCTGAAAAGTCTTATTCCATTTAGCAATTCATTTAGCAATTAGAATTACATTTAGCAATTCATGCTTATATGCATTAGCAGAATTCACATATGAATACAGTACATAGCAAATGTGTAGCATAAATTGTGTGTCAGATATATTTACACTTCAGCTGACTGAAATGCCTCAGAGTTAATGGCATCTGAGATTAACCTAATATGCACTCAGACTGTAATTCCTAAAACCAATTTTCCAATAAAGGAACTAGGGTTTTTCTGAAAGACCACTGAGTCCAGATTGAGGGAGTGAAATTCAGATGAAGTTAAACACATTTACAGTGGTATGGTCATAGACTAGGAGGGAAACTTAAGGAGGCAGATGAAAACTTTTACACAAGTACCTGAAGTCTCACTCCATCAAGTGTTAATGCCCTGACATCAGATAAACACATGGACCAAATTATAGTATTGGACTGTGACAAAATGGGCATTGAAATGAAATGATGATTGGTTAATTTAAGTACACCTGAGTACATGATATGTGAAAGGATAAATATGAATTTAAAAACTCCAAAGAAATCCAAGTATGGTGGTGAACTCCTATGGTTCTAGCACTTGGGAGTATAAAGCAGGAGGATTTCTGTAAGTCTGAGGACAGCCAGGTCTATATAAAGAGTTTAAGGTCAGTTTTATTTATATAGGGGGATCCTGTCTCCAAAAAACGAAATGAACAATCAAAACAAACAAAAAATAGGGAAACCAGAATATCTTCCTGACAGACCTTATTTTTAAGTTTTTTTTTTTTTTTTAAACTTGGTGAAGCATTCCCAGTTTAGTATTAAATACAGCCTTTAAGAGACTTTTATGTACTTCAGGGGATGACCTCATCAATGCACTATCCAGTTGGATGGAGGTGTAGAAATGACTCGTACTCTATCTACTGACATTTTAAAAATCAGGAAGACTTATATAGCTATTAAGAATATGAGGGGGCTGGGGATGTACCTAAGTGGCACAGTGTGTGCCTACACTACAAGGCCCCAAGTTCAATTCCTGGTACTAAAACAAACAATAAGAATACAAATTTTAAAAAATGGATGTTTAAAAGTTTTAAACAGGGGAAAACATGATTACAAGTGCTAAGTTTATAACTGATTCCCTGCTTATCTTGTGAGGTAAAGATTTCTAGGACAGAAGTATTCATATAGGGCAATGAAACTCTGACCTGAAACTACCTGGGAAGAGTTAGTGTTCTATAAAACCGAAGAATGAATTTTAGAAACCATGGAGATTAAGAATATAATATTTATTAGGGAAAGAAAGCTTCTGGCCAAGGGAGAGGGACATAAGGGGAGCCCAAGTGAATTATGCCTGGGAAGCTGTCTCTTCTAGGGACTTTTAAAGAGTAAAACCATGTGGTAAGACCGGTCTTAGGTGGACAGTATGGGAACTCACTGAGATGTGCAAGAAGTGGGACAAAACTATGGTCAACCAATGAGATTGCAAGTATCATTTCTCAGGTAAAACTGATGAAATCCAGGACCGAATGGAAAGCAAGTCACATAGCAGATGAGCATGAATATAGAACAGGAGGTTATCTGGTAGCTGACTGCTAGCGGTTGGATAGCGACTCTTCCTGGCTTCCTCAAGGTGATGATCAATCCCAGATGCTTATCTTCAGGGAGGTGAGCATTTGTTGGATCTTTGGTCTCTAGGTCTGGCCCACAGCAGGAGCATCTGTCTCTCTCACAGTTGCAACATATCTCATCTTCTGTGCTATCTCTTTGAGAGCCTAGCCCTGTCTGACTGCCTACATAATTCAGCTGCCTACAGCAGTATTACTATGTGAGTGAATCACTCTTGAATTTTTGAAAAAAGTGAAAATTGAGTTAAAAAATTATGTCTTAAATATTTCTTTATGACAATGTATAACAATCTAAATGATTCCCCTGGGCAAAATTTCTAAAGATAAATCACCTAAGTTGCTGGAGTATTAACTACCTTGCATACTTGGGTTAGTACTTTTGAAACTCAGGAGGACTTAGAAGTAAGTACAGAAATGTTATTAAAAAAAAAGAAGAGTGTCCCTATTTTTGTACTTTTATAGTTGGAATGGGTTCCAGATGCTTAATTGTTGGAATCATATCCTGAAATTTAATCTGAGATATATAGTCAGGAATTTTTTTAGATGAAATTTAAGGAACTAGCCTTGATAGGCTGATATTAAACTCACAGTGGTCCTCCTGTCTCAGCCTCCCAAATGTTGGAATTATAGGCATGCACCACCACATTCAACTTTAAATGAAATCTTTCTTTTTTTTTTTTTTGTCTTTTTGAGACAGGGTCTTGTTATGCAGTTCAGGCTGGCCTTGAGCTCACTTTTGTACCGCAGGCTGGTCTCGAACTCGTACCAATCCTCCTGCCTCAGCCTCCCGAGTGCTGGGATTACAGGCATGCGCCACCACGCCTGGAGGTTTAAATGAAATCTTATATTTTGTATTTAGTGTTAAAATTTAAGAGATCCTTAAGCTACTATATTTATGAATCCTACTTACGTGGATCAACACAATCACATTAGCCTTTAAAAGAAGAGACAGAGCTTTGCCTGAGAAAGAAACACTGATGAGGCCTGAAATGGAAGGATAAGCTCTGCTGTTTCTGGTTCTCCTGCTAGGCCACATTTCAGTGACCGTAGAAGCAGAGACCTCAGTCTTACATTCTTAGAGGCATCAATTTCCTTAGCAACATCCCTGAGCCTGGAAGCAGCTTCCTCTTCAGAGCCTCTTGGAAGAGGCAAAGCCTTTCAATGCCTGGCATTGGCCTGCGTGGATCCCACAGCAGAGAAACAATATAGCTTTCTGGGTTTCTAAATTATAGAACTGGATAATAGATTTTTGTTCCTTCAATTGTGCCCAAAGAAAACTAACACCTTGCTTGAGTGTTACAAGCAGACCTTTTGGAATTCAATGGTGGAGAATCTCAGGAGCCTTACTCAACCTCAAGCTTTTCTATGACAAGTGAAACAAATCTGCTTTTATAATTCTACATATTGGGAGGGTTGAGGAAAGGCAGTTCTGTTACTTTGACTTTCTGTAATTTTCCATCATGGTTTAGGTAGACACTGCCAGTTCCCTCCTTTTTTGATGCCTATTTAAATTAACCATCTAAAAACTTTCACACCATTCAGCTTTAAAATCCTTGTGCTTTTCAGAACAATCTTTCATTCACTTGTAAAATCATAATCTTTGTACTATGAAGTCTGAAGGAAGCTAACATAAAAGATCTAAAACTGCTTCCTTTGAACTAGCTTTGCTCTCAAGTACAAAACCAGGTTTGGAGTTATTATGCGCTCTTTTTTAAATCACAGTCACAGTCCTAACCAAGGTGAAGGGCACCTTACAGGCTCTTAATTCCTTGTCATATTGTTAGTCCAGTAGTATCTGCATGGACATCACTTTTGCAGCTTTACTAAGACATTTAAATGACATTGCAGGAGTGAAACCATTACCTTTCTTTGGAAATAACTATTATATTCATGCCTAGCTATCATGTCATGTCAAATTAATAGGGTCAGTCAGATATCTCAGTGGACTAAAGCTTCTGCTTAGGCACAGTGCATTGGACTTAGGCAGAGTGCAGCAGCTGGCAGGGGTTAATCCCCACCATGCCATGCCAGCCTCACCCCTGGCATGCACTGAGATAGCATTTGAGACTGGGTGTGGTAGCGAATGCCTGTAATCCCAGCCCTTGGGAAGCTGAAAACAGGAGAATCACTACGAGTCCAATCTACATAAGACCTTGTAGACTCTGTAGACTCCCATTCTAAATACATTAAAAAAAAATAGCATAGACTTCTCCTCGAACTATGCCCCCTGAAAAAAGCAGTCAAAAAGTAGGGACCAGAATCGTTTGCGCTTTCCTTTTCACTCACGGTGTTTCAGGTTAGAGACAATGCTTCTTGCTGTCTTAGGTGCTTTTCTCTCATTGCTGAGACAAAGGAAAAAACCCTAACACCTGAGGTTAAGCAGGGAAAAGTTTATTCAGCTTGCACTTTGTAGAGATTTGATTCTTTAATCAAGCTAGACCTAATGCAGGGTGAGTTTGCAAAGACACAACACAGAAGACAGCTGGTTCATGCCAAGCAGAAGACAGCCAAAACAAGCAAGGCATGGGGAAGGCAAAACTTTTTCCATGCCTGATGGTCTATGAGGCTACCAGGATCAGGGTGGGGTGCAACACCAATCAGTGGACTGATTAAGCAATTACCAACCTTAGCATTGTACCATGAATCAGTCACAGGATGTAGAGACACCACTTCTGCAGAAGCCACGTATGCCTGCAGGAGGATTGGGGGAGGAGGGCTGGATCTAGACACAAATAACAACTACTCATCTAAAATTCTGAGGCATGATTTGAGGAAAGATTCATCATGACAATGCTTGTGGCATTCCACCAAATGCCTCCCTGAACCACCCGCTACTTCAATGGTTTCTTGATTTTCCTCAGCAACTTGTCCCATGTGGGTTATCTTGATTGTATGGAGTCTCCCTGGCTTAGGACACTCATCCCAAGCTACAGAGCCCAGGCTCCTTCTGTCAGCCACTGAATATAAAGTTCAAGTGTAGGAGAGTTTGCACTTATTTTCCCTCTTGTTAATGCTGAAGCAGCAGGAAAATTAAACTTTTAGTCAACCTGCAATCAGTTTGTTCTTTCTATGTTCTTGAAATTTATATTCCATCATTTCTAGATTGCATTGGAAACTCTTATTATCAGCAACTTATTTCAAAGCTCAGTGCTGCTTCAAATCGAACATATTCTGGTAACCACCTGGGCCTTAGTATCTGATTTTCATCAACTTTTAAAAAACAAGTACCTAAATTACACCTTTAATAAAAAATGACTCAGAAATCTTTCAAGTAATCTGACTTCTAACTGTAGGTTTAAGAAAATAGAAGTCAGTTACTAAAAACAAAAAAACAAAACAAAACAAACAAAAAAAAAAACCTCTCAAACTCCCAACTAATACTGAAAAAATTCACTTTTTGCTGGAAAAGGGATACAACACAACAACAGTGCTAAAACAAAAAAATGGATCATAAATACAGTGCTCCCTCACTTATTGCTGAGGTTATGTTAGACACCCTTATGATAAGTGAAAATCAGTGAAGTAGCAATGTTACATTTATTTTAGCATAGAAAGACAGACAGACAGACAGACAGACAGACAGATAAAAGCTGTGTAAACCCTTCTCTCATGCTTATAAATCTTGCCCAAACTTATAAAAATAATTCTAATTTTCTTAACAATTTCTAAGCTCTTAAACCTTCCTAAGTTTGAAAACATATTTATACTGTATGGTACTGTAAAATCTCAAGATATAGTGAAAAATCCACAATAATTTAGATAAAGATTTTTTTGAAAACCTATGAAACAGTGAGCCCATGAAAGTCAAGCCACAAAGCAGTGCGGAGCTACTATAAATGCTGTCTGGCTGCAAGGGATGTGGAGAAAGAAGGTGAACTTTAATTTTCTTTTCATAATCGTCACAGGTGTGTATATAGGATACTTTGTAACTAAGAGAGCTTAGTGTGGAGTCCAGGTGAGTTTTCAAATATCATGCACCTCATGTGAGAATATTCTTTCTACAAAAGGAGGCCCTGTGGAGTCTTACTCTGACCAAATAGAAATCATCAATGTTCCTGTAATTAATTAAAAATACTGACAGTTTCAAGACTCCCTGGAAATTCCTCAGATCTATAATTATAAAAGCAACCTTATTAATCAGCATACTTTGAATGTTGCCCAGAGATTAGTTTTACTCAGGAAATTTAGTAGAACAGCTCAGCATAGAACTATTAGAAACTAACTGGCAGAAATTAACCTTTACATCATGGCATGTTAGCTTTCTGTCCCAGTTTACTGTTCATTGGAGGCCAAAATACATAAATGTATTTTACTTCATTTATTTAAATGGTTATGTATGTTCATCTTTTATATGTAGCTTTGAAAAGGTATGGTAGGTTAAAAATTTCCTTTAATGCTAAATCATGCTTTATTTCTGGGAAACAGTTGCTTAGGATGTTTTATCTTTCTTGATATACTGATAGATCTGGTTTGATATTTTATTGGGAATACTTTCCAGTTTTGCTGTTGAGTGAACATAGCCTATGAAATTTCCTCACACTTCTCTACTCTGGTTGTGGTTCGAAATTTATGCTAGCCTCACTGAAGGAATTGGTGAATGTCCCTGATTTTATTTTACTTTTTTGAAGTTTCTAACAACAGTGTGATGATTAATTATATGCCTTACCTTAGCCGAGTTAAAGGATTCCCAGATACTTTGTAAAATATTTTTGCATGCATCTGTAAGGATAACTCTTGAAGAGGATAGCATTTGAATCAGGAATGGAGTAGACAGTTTTGTGTAGTGTGGGAGGCAATCATCCACATCCATCTTGAGTAGAACACAAGGCGGGAGTGTGTGAATGCTCTCTGCGTGAGCCGAGATGTCACATTTCTCCCAGCATCCTGCCCGCTCCTGTTTTTTGCAGTCCCGAAAATCAGACTGACATTCAGCTGTAAAGTGTTGGGCTTGGACTAAATCATACCATCAGCTTTTCTGACACCCCATCTTGAAGACCGAAGACTGTGATGCTTCTTGGCCTCCATAACTGTGTGAGCCAATTCCATTAATAAATCTCTTCATATTAGTTTACTTCTCTGAAAAATAAGTAAACTGCGTCCTTTTAATCCACTACTTGGTTGATGTGGGTTGTTTCCAAGATTTAACTATAGAAATTTCTATTGCTATAAACATGTACACATATACAATATGGTATGATTTTTTTATGATTTAATATTTTTATTGTTTAAATTTAACAATGGTTATATTACATATTTTCATCATCAGATCAGTTTAAATTGTTAGATATAGGTATATAAGATTGATCAAAAAATTAAAACAATTGTGAGGACAATATGCAATGTGTCGACTTCTATAAAAAAGGGGGAAAGAGAGAAAAAAAGTAATGTTTATTGAAAATGATTTTTTAATTCTTCTTGAAAAATACCCAAATGAGAAATGTCTTGGTCAAATGGGCCATCTAATCCTAATTTCTAAAGAAACCACTACATTAATTTGCACAGTGTTTGTGCTTTTCTACACTTGTAATATCAGTGGAGACAGGTTATTTTGCTCACAGTTATGCCAGCTTTATCATAGCCATTGTTTCTAGAGATGGACTCTCAGTGTTGTCTTAAATTCCATTTCTTAAGTGATCAGTGATGTTAAATATGTTTTTGAATATTTATTAGTTGTTTGTATATCTATATCTGAAAAGTGCATATTCGTTTCAGATGCTCATTTTTGGATTGGGTCTTAAAATTTAAGAGTTCTGAGGCTGGGGAGATAGCTCAGCAGTATAAGCACTCCTGCCTAGAAGCACAGGGGCCTAGGTTCAATCCCTGGTAACTCTTCCTTGAGTGTCCTGAAACTGGGTACATTTCCACAGGCCTATAATCCCAGCACTGGGAGACTGAGACAGGAAGATCACTATGAGTCAAGAATCCTAGCTGTGTAATGAGAACCTATTATCAAACAAACAAACAAATAAATAATAAATTTAAGAGGTTTGTTTTTTTAAAATTCTTTGTATATTCTCCATAGCAATCCTTTGTCTGTAGCACAGCTGGCAAATATTATTTTCCCAGTTTGTGGGATGTCTCCTCACTCAGATTAGCAGATATGCACATGTAAGTTTCACTTAAAGAAAAGAGTCTACCATTGGTGGTTTCTTTTGCTGTACAAAGACTTTTAGGGACTGGGGAGATAGGTTAGGGGCACAAGTGCCTGCCTGGCAAGTACAAGGTCCTAAGTTTGATTCCCAGTTCTGCAAACTATAAAAATAAAACTTCTTTAATAAGATGAGATCCAAATTATTAGTTCTTTTTATAGTTCCTGTGAGATCCAGATTTTATTTATAATGTCTTTGCCTACACCAATGTCAATGTCTTCAAGTGTTTTGTTCATTCTATATTCTAGTTTCTGTTTTAATATTTAAATCTTAGACCTATTTCAAATTTAGTTTCATGCATGGTGAAGGATAGGGTTCCAGTTTTAATCTTCAGCATGTGCTAAAACAGTTTTTCCAGAAACATTTATTAGGAAGGTTTTCATCAGGTGAATGTGTTTGACACTTTTGTCAAAGATATGATGGCTGAGTATGTCTGCAGTTGTTTTTGCATTTTATCATCTATCTATCTATCTATCTATCTATCTATCTATCTATCTATCTATTTTTGGCAGGACCAGCAATTCAACTCAGGATTTATTAGGAAGGTTTTCATCAGGTGAATGTGTTTGACACTTTTGTCAAAGATATGATGGCTGAGTATGTCTGCAGTTGTTTTTGCATTTTATTATCTATCTATCTATCTATCTATCTATCTATCTATCTATCTATCTATTTTTGGCGGGACCAGCAATTCAACTCAGGCCTTTCTGCTTGCCAGGCAAGCACTTATTCTCTTGAGCTATTTCCCTGGCCCCCTGCATCTTCTAATCTGTTCCACTGATCCTTGAGTCTCCTCCCCTCCCATCCCCCCTGAAACTATGACATTTTTATCATAGAATAATTTCAAGGCAGCAAATGTGATAACCCCTGTCTGTCTTTGTCACTCAGAATTGCCTTTGCTGTTCTAGTTCTCTTCTGGTTCTAAATGAATTTTAAGATTGTTTTCTCCAGTTCTGGGAGACATGTTTTTTATATTTTGATTGAAATTGCATTAAATCTGTATAAGTGTTTCAGAAGAATAGCCAGTTTTACTATATTGGTTCTTTCTATCCAAGAGGTAGGGATTGTTTTCTGTATTCTGAGATGCATCATGTAATACAGCAACCATTATTGAATTACTATTATTTTATTTATTTATTTAATACATTATGACCAGTTCAGTGTGCCCTAGGGGTAGGGTGGTCCAGCATGTGGTGCTGGGGATTGAATCATGGTCCCTGCAGTTGCCTAAGCTTTCCTAGGCAGGCTCATTAAACCCCTGAGCCACCTCGCCGGTCTCACTTTGTTTAGTGAAATTTTGCATTTCTAATGCTTTTTTTTAATCACTATTAATTCTTCAAAAATTAAAAAAAAATCTAGCAGACATTTATTTATTTATTTATTTATTTATTTAGGACAGGGTGTACAGGGTCTCACTATGTAGATCAGACTCATAGTGATTCTCCTGTTTCCAACCTCGTAAGTGCTGGGGTTACAGGTGCACAACACCATACCCACTCTCAATTTCCATCTCAAGGCACCTGATGGGCAGGGCTGGCACAGCATTCTGGGGATTGAACCCCAGCCGCTGTGCTCTACTTAAGCAGGCACTTTGCTGAGCTATCTGGCCAGCCTCTAGCAGTCTTTTAATTAAGTTATTGGGGTCTTCAATGTAGGATTTCATCTCATGTGCAAATAATAATTAACTTTTTCCATTCCTATTATTATTTCTTTTTCTATCATAATTTCTCTGGCTAAAGTTTTCAGAACTATAGTGAATAACGTTGAAAGCAGTTGACATGTTTGTCTTGTTGCTCATTTTATAGTGA
Source organism: Myocastor coypus (assembly GCA_004027025.1). Taxonomy (NCBI): domain Eukaryota; kingdom Metazoa; phylum Chordata; class Mammalia; order Rodentia; family Myocastoridae; genus Myocastor; species Myocastor coypus. The sequence continues at coordinate 25,653 of PVJA010015502.1, forward strand.
CAGCTTTCAGTTTTTATCTATTTAGTATGACTTCTTTTTTACAATATATAACTTTTATTACATTTAGATAAAAACCACCTATTGAAATTTTCTGTCAGTTTTTATTATAAATGGGTACTGGACTTCATCAAAAGATTTTGCTGCATCTATTGGAATGATTATACAGTTTCTAGCCTTGACTCTATTAATGTGATGTATTACATTTATTGATTTACATATGTTCAACCATCATATATATCCCTGGGATAAATGTAACCTGGCTATGGAGGGTATATTTAGACCATAGTTCTATGTATAAAAATAAACAAAGCATGTTTGTCTAGTTCAACTGAAAGTTAAAAATAATTTAAAAAACCTTGCCATAGTTATAGAATAGTCTTTCAAACATTAAGGGAATCTGTCAACACATGAGACAGGTAAGAAGTGCTCTTAAAATATCTTTCTCTGTATTGGTTAGCATTTTCTGTTGCTAAGACACAATATCCAACACTCATCATTTAAGGAGAGATTTAATTTGAATCATGTTTGCAAGCTGGCTCCAAAGAATATGGCAGATGGGCACATCAGAGCAAGGCTGCTTAGGTAATGACAGCCAGGGAGCATACCAGGGAGCATAGCAGGTGCAAAGTGTCACAGAGAGAGGAGGGACTAGACATAGCACCCACAGCTACATCTCTATGATCCACCCAGACACATCTGGATGTGCTTCACTAATTCTCTTAGTGGCTTCAAACCAATTTTACAAAATCAAGTTTAACCACACTTAACCCCAAGTCAACTTGCTATACCCTTAATCTTTAAGCTATACAATAATGAATAATTCCACAAGCATGGTACAACTATGTCGAGTACAACTAAAAGTGCCATAATCTCTTTCAGCAGTTCCAGCACTTTTGAAAGCCAATGTCCCTTATGAGACTTGAGAGAAATTCCTAGATGTGAAGGTCCGTAAAAGTGAAAATCAAGTTACATAATCAAAAGATACACAAGGTAACACTTCCCATTACAAAATGGACAAATGACAAGAAAAAGTCCAGGATTTGGCTATCATGCACAGATACCACTATGATGTTTTTTCAGTTCTTCTGGAAAAATTCCCAGTAGGAAGATAGCTGGGATGTTTTTGTATTTAGTACAGGGTCTACAAGGCAGATCACTGCACAGATCTGACTCAGTAATTCTCCTGTTTTGAGCCTCCCAAATGCCGGGATTACAGGTGCGGCCATCTCAGCGTGCTCCGGGTTTGCGGCCAGGATGGAACCGCCTTTCCTGCGTCTGCTTTAGCAGGCACTTTAGTCCGCAGACCTATATGGCCAGCTCCTTCAGTACCAACTTTAACAGGCATCCCGGTGTTAACTTTCTAGAATCTAGAGAAGGTACACATCTCCGCCCCCGCAGGAAACATTTCCTACGCCGGTTTCCCAAGGAAAGGGAGGAAGCCGCAGACGCAGTCTCAGGAGTGTGGCACTGCGCACGCGCGGAGACCCTGCGCCGAGACCCCGCGCCTACGTCGCTCCACGCGCATGCGCAAAGACAGCCTGGCGGGGTTCTAGAAGCGCAGAAGCCGGCCGGCCCGGCCCCCGGCTTCGCGCGGAGCTTCCCTTCGGCGTCTCCGGTGCAGGCTTCCCTTTCCGGGCGGGCTGCAGGTTCCGTTCTTTCTCTCTAGCTGGCGGATGTATTGATGCATTTCTCCATGGCGAGCCTGGCAGGCCAGTGGAGCCCGGCCGTAGGGCTCTTCCTTACAGGTACAAAGCGCTCAGAGGCGCCGCCGGCGTGCTGCTCGGGGCGGGAGCGCGGGCGGGGGCGGCGGCCGGCGGCCGGCGGCTTCCTCGGGTAACAGAGGTCGCGCTGCGCCGCGCCGCCGAGGACTCGGGCTACGGGCTTTGACTTGGGTTTTGAGTTCTGTCACGTGTGGGGGCTTTACAGTCGGGCCGGGCGAAGAGAGGGATGCTGGAGGCCGCGGTGGTGAGGCGCCCAGCCCCCTGCCTGTGGCCGCCGGGGCCCCCGGGGCGCGTGGACTCTTAGCTGTGTTGGGCGGCGGGCAGTCTGACGGGTTTCGTTTGTTTTTTCGTAAGTGGGGGCAATAATAGCATACTGTTATGAATGGTTTTTTAAATTTTTATTGGAGGTAAACCTCCTACAGTGAAAACAAAACTGTAAAGATTTATCTCTACTTTGAAATAGTAATGAAAAGGAGCTTAAATGAAGATATGCACAAAAAGGTGTTTTTTGAAGTGCAGAGTATTTGACAGTTGTAGTGTGACGGCTTGCAGAAGAAATGTTCATGAACTGCTTTTGCTTTTGCATCGCTCATGCTCTGAAAGAGATGCTTAGTGAGTTTTGGTGCACTGTCAAGAAAAGAAAGGCGGTTTATAGGTAACTGAGCACACAGAAAGAGCCAAATAATAAATCGTTTATTTTCCCCTTTTTTCCAGTTCTTTCATTTGACGTAGCCTTCTGTAAAGGATTTGTACAAGACTTAGATGAATCGTGAGTATTGCTACATCTGAAGTATTTTAACTTTGTCCAGTTTACATATTAGATAAATATTTGTGCATGAATCAAATCTTTTTAGGATGTAGATAATAATGACCAGTACTTATATAATACTGATTTTGTTTGGAGAGTTCTAGGTGAGTAATGCCAATCTTCTAGAGATCCAGTGCCACACTGCAAATCAAAACACAGTTATCGCAAAGTCCCAATACTTCAGTTAAACCTTAGAAAAAACAACTCATACATACATGAATAGTTTGTCTCAAGAGAAAAACGTGGTAACCCTTGAGCTATCACCACCACTCTTCTAGGTGACAGAGATTGGGGGAATGCCCCACACAGTTTTACTAATGGTTACAAGATCAGAAACTGGCACAGTTTTAACATACTTTTTGTTTTACCTTTTTTTTTTTTTTCCCAGTGGGTACTGGAATTCAGTATTATCTTCATTGTGTCACTGTATGCAACTCAAGGCCTTGTGTATAGTAAGGTGAGGAGGGTAGCTCCTGATCAAATTCTGTGTCATTCTGTGCTTTCTCTGGCCAGGCACCTGAGAGAAAGTGCTCTTCCCATGCCAAATTTGGTATTTAAGGAGTGCATTGTCTCTGGAGGGAGTTGTGATCAAGGACGCAGGCCTCTCAGGCTAGTCATGTTTATGTGTGTACATCTGTACTCCTAGCTTCATTGTCTCTATTTAAATGAAGGTTTTGGATTGGGGTACTCCCCTAAAGCATCTCCCAGATAGCTTTGCAAAACCTTAATGAGGTTCTTACCTGTGGGTCCTCATAAAGCCACAGAAACCTTTTTTATAGTATGCCTCACCAATGAAGTGAATTTTCCCATCTGTTTTCCATCCACCTAACTAGGCTGATGCTGATTGTTTCTTTTTTTTTGTTTGTTTTTTGTTTTTTGTTTTGAAGAGCTGGGACCTCTTTTGTCTCTTGGTTTGCAGTGTTAAATTAAGTGAATAAGGGCTTGTTATTTCCAGTTTAGCTTGTCCTAACTGATCACATAGACATTTGATTACACGACACAATCTGTTGAATAGGGTGATCTGGTGAATACAGTGCTGTTTTGGAAGTGACACATCCATCGTAATGGGTCTTGGACAGTGCTTGTGGATTGTTAACAAAAAAAAAACTTTTGGATTATGAGGAAAGTGACTCTTTATAGTGACCTGTGAGGTGTATCACTTCAGGTTTCCACTTTGAGAAGCCCTAACTTATTAGGAGGAGAAAGTAGTTCTGTTTCAAATTGTTATTTTGTTCAGTGAATGCTCACAAGAAAGGCTTCTATGCTGGCAGCATTGCCAATAACATACCATACTTGTTAGCTAAATGTAGGAGTTGAATTGTTTTGGAGATACCTTAATGGGTAGGGTAAAACTTACAATTCACTGAGTAAAAAGTTTACATAAAAATTGATTGAAAAAATGTCTTCCATGATCCTCTTTTTTAGTTAATATTATCTGTACCTGTACTACACATTTGGAAAGTAGACACAAACATCAAATCAGAGATTTAATTTCCTTTTTTTTTTTTTTTTTTAGGTTTAAAGACAATCGAAAAGATGACATTTGGCTTGTAGATGTGAGTATGTACATTTTATTTATCAAATAACTATCTCCTATTTTATGTATTTTGTATTCTCTTCCATACAAAGTAGACAGTGCATAATTAATGGTTATGTATACACTCTTTTTGTCACATATTTCTGTTTGAGTTTTTATGTTAAAGGGAATCTATTTTAAGATGTCTGGCAACAAATTTTTGAAGGCAAACACTTCTAATGAGAGATTTGTAGATTATGTCTTAGGAATATTATTATGACATGAATTTATGGTAGAATTATCTCATTTTTCTATATTTACAAGAGGTTGACTATATTAGTGTCATTAGTGGTTATAATCACTGCTTTCATTGTAGCAGTGAATAAAATTTCTATTACTCCTTTCTCATTTGGAGGTTTAGAATGTATTTCAACTTCATGATTGTTTTTTTTTTTTTTTTTTGTATTTTAGGGAAGAGTGTGCAGGGTGTTCAGGGTCTTACTACTAGATCAGAGTGATCTACAAAGAGCTGGGATTACAAGCAGGTGTAACCATGCCCAGTCTAATTTGCCCTCTCAGTATGCTGTGGGGGTGGGGCTGGCATTCAACCCTTTGCCTCTGGGCCTGCTTGTAGGCACTTTAATCTGCTGGGCCATTTGGCCAGCCTAATGAGCAGCTTCTTATAGCACATTACCAGGGTACCTGGATATTGCCCATACCATTGGCATATCCTCAAATATGAAGGAATGTTTTTCTTTGCTCAGCCTGATATGCTCCTAGGAAAGTAGTCATCCTAATGTCTCTCTCTCCTATCAGTGGATACAGCAGAAGTTACCAATACATTTATTGTATTGGCATTTTTATAGTCAAAACACATCTATCTAGAAGGGTACATATGGCTGTGTATGTGTGTGTTTATTTGGTGACTACCTTTTGTACAAAATACGAATATAGTCACCTGGAAGTAGAGGCATTTTGATTGTAAGTTGTGCATCTTTTAAGTTTATAATGATAATCATTTAAATGGTGTTAAGTTTTGAAGTATATGCTAGGTGTTAACCTATGTAGATTATTGGATATTATCTTGGATTATGCAACTGCTTAAACTTTGTTAAAGTTTTTGTCTGTAACAGATTATTAGCAGGTTTAGTCAAGAGGTTTTGGATACTAAGAATAATTTCATAGTAGCATTAAGGCTATAATGAATTTCATTTTATTTATTTTTTTACTTTTGGATAGTTTTATGCCCCATGGTGTGGTCACTGTAAAAAACTGGAGCCAGTCTGGAATGAAGTTGGTTTTGAGATGAAAAGCATTGGCTCTCCAGTGAAAGTTGGAAAGATGGATGCTACTTCCTATTCCAGTAAGCCTTTACTTTTTTACTGTTCTCATAATGAATGTAACTGAATTATATGCAATAGTATTTCCGGAAGAAGGAAGAAATCTTTTTTTTTTTTTTTTTTTTTGCCTATTTAAAATTATCTTAGTAGTTTAAGACCATATACTTAAGTGAATTGGCCATTGAGTACTGACTACCGTATGTGCTAATTTTAGGCCTAGTATCATATATATATACCATTATTTGTTCCTCCTCAAGTCTACCTACAGAAAGTTGAAATGTTAAACTGTTGATAATTGTTATTGGTGTATGAGTTAAATTAGTGAAAATTTATTGTCTGTTTGAGTAGTGTGAGATGATGTGATAGAGATATAAGTATAAACTTGAAAAATGTTTAGTTAGGATTAATGTATGTGAGGATCAGGAAGGTAGAAAAGAATATTAGAGCAAAACTCAAGAGTTAAAATGGAGCTTACTGAGTGTATACAGACAATAGAATGAAATAGAAAGGGATAAACTTTGTATAGCCCAGAGGCTAAGTTTTGGTTAGTGAACTTAGTGGAATACAGTTCTACTTCTTTACTGTTTTCCAGGATGTTTCCTGCTGCATTGTAATTGTGATTGAGACTTTTGTTTGTCCTAAGCCTCATGTATTACTGAAAAGGGTTATGAACAAAAAGTACTTAGAAAAGGAAGAATTAAGTTTAGATAAGAATAAAAAAATCTCAGAAATTTGGAAAGAACATGGCTTCATTGGGCCCAGCGGGATGGCTCAGTGGTCTAAAGCCCCTGCTTGGGAAAGTTTGGGCGCCTTCAGGGACCGTGGTTGGATCCCTGGCACCACATGCTGTGCCAGCCCTGCCCTCAGGGCGGGCTGAGCTGGCCATAAAAATGAGTGAATAAACAAACAAAAGTTCTGAAACAAGAAACAATAAATAAAATAAAAATAAAAAATTAAAAAAAAAAAAGAACATGGCTTCAAACTGTGGCTCTGGACTTAACCTGCTGCTTTTACTTTGTAACTCTAGGTTTCTGAAGTGCCCTAGGCTGGGAGTGTATTGTTAAATGCTTCTTTTAGACAGGGCTTGGTGATGTGTACCTGTAATCTCAGCTCTTGAGAGGCTGTAAACAGGTGGATCGCTAAGAGTTCGATCTAGTAGTGAGACCCGGAACACCCTGTAGACTGTAGAACCTTCCCCCCCCAAAAAAACCCCCTTTTTTTTATTGGCGCTTTTGAATTTTGAATGATGTAGTATGTGTATCCAATGGAGTGGTCTTTTCTCTTAATAAAGAAGTGAATAATGTGTATTTCTTCTTAGAAAGCTTTATATTCTTTGTACTTTGGAACAAGATAGACCTATTTTTTAATTTCCACTCTTTCATGTGCTAATTTTTTTGAATTTCAGAAAGTATTTTCTGTTTATTTTAGTCTTCATGTCAGTTAGCGAAAGTGGTAAACTGTGAGGATTATATTGAAGTTTTATATCCAAATCTCCTAGCACAGTCTCCTCTAGCACATAAATGGTAGTAAAGGCAGACACCAGATAGTTAAGAAACTCCTAAGTATAACACAGTGTTTTACATTCTATAGGAAAAAGTACATATTTATGTGAGGGCAAATGATTTAATAGAATACATCTTGACATTAACTTGTAGGATAAAAGATCACTGGTATGAGATAGGATACTTTGTATGTGTGTTCCTGTAGGGTGCTAGAGCTCAGGCTCAGTGAAAACAGTAAAGGAATTGCAAAAGTACTGTTGATTCTTTTTCAAGACTGAAATCAGATACATTGGCAGTGCAGTGTAGACAAGGACAGTAGGACATAGTAACATGAAGCAGTCGTAGTATCTTAGTAACTTATGCAGCTTTCAGTGGTATAGCAGCTCCCTGTGGCACACATGCCATATGTTCACCGCTACTGCCATGAAGGTTTACAGCAATTAAAGCACTGCACTACTTGATCTTTAGTGAGCGTTTTCAAATTATCAACTAGTTTGATTTGGCAGTCTTTTGATCTGTTAATGTTTGGGAATTAGAGAAGTAGAGTATAGGTCGGTTGCTAGAGGTGGAATTAAATGAGTAGTAAATTAGTTTTTTAAAATGTTGAAAGAACATAAATGGCAAAACATTGTAGAACAAAAATAGCATGTTTACATTGACATTTCTGGAAGTAAGCCTTTAATAATACCAAAGCTGTTACTGCTTTTAGTGTTGGTTCATGAAAATAAGTTCTGTGTTGAGGCATATGTTAATTAGATGTCTGTGCACATATTTACTTATGTGTGCATTTATTTATTCATTCAATATTCAGTTACTAACTACTGCTTGTGACATTTCATACCAGTCTCTTGGATTCAAGAAAGATCAAAGAGATCGTGCTTGTTAGGAAATTATTAGTGCCTAATAGAGGAGAATGCTGGACCAACCAATGAGTATATCATTTTAAAAATGTCAAAATATCATAATCGGTTGAATCATTCATTACAGTAATAATGTATAGAGGAAAAAAGGAGTATGAAGAAAGTAGTTGGGATAATTATTTAGTATTGAGTTTCTGTATTTAGGAATTTTTAAGTGTTGCTCTGATCAGGGTAAATAAGGCAACGTAAGTGCTGGTGACGTAGCAGAGTTGTAGAGTGCTTGTATAGCATGTGTAAGATACTCAGCACTAAAAAAAAAAAAAAAAAAAGATTTTCTAAATAGCTTAGGCCAGTGTTTTAGAGATTGTGACTAAATAACAATATTACTGTATATTTAATTTTTAGTAATATTTTACTTTGTGATGGAACTTCATTTTATTTATCATAAACCTTATAAAGCATTAACTTTCATCTGTAATGGTTGAACTGTTAGACTTTATTTGCTGTTCACTTTGCAGTGTATTTGATATGTTGAATCAACAGAATAAAATTTAGGGTCTCTGTAGGAAACGTGCATTAAATACATCAGTGTACATGGACCATATAATTTGGAAAAAGGGAACTGACATACTATGTATCAAGGACCATCATCTGCTAGGTGTTATAAGTATTTTGCACTTTATCCAATGTTATCCTTGAAAATGGACAATGATGTATGTCTCCAAACCTTTGACTTTGTTAACTTGTTCACAGTCTGTATAGTGGTAGATTCTTATGAATCCTATAGCTGTTTGAATAATCCAGGTATGGTTTATCCATTTCTTTGTAGCACAGTTGTAAACCCAGCATTCATTCACATAGCAGATATTTATTTAATGAGTGGTTATCTTACACAAGGCTTTGGTAGACATTAGTAACATATCAGTGAGCAAAACAAATTCCTGCTAGGACGGAACGTACAGTGTTATGGGAGAGATAAACAATAGCCAATAAATGCAAGTATTTTGCTATTTCATGTTACATATAGATGGATTATGCTCTGTGCTGTGAAAGAAAAGAATATTGTCTTCCTTTTATTTAAAAAAAAAGCTTTTGGAGAGCCTGGCGTGGTAGCGCACGCCTGTAATCCCAGCACTCGGGAGGCTGAGGCAGGAGGATCAGTGCGAGTTTGAGACCAACCTGGGCTACAATAGTGAGCTCAAGGCCAGCCTGAACTGCATAGTGAGACCCTGTCTCAAAAAGACAAAAAAAAAAAAGCTTTTGGGTGTCAAAAGTCACTGTCTAGAGATTACAAATAGATTTTTGTCTTACAATTCTTAGTGTTTTCTTTAAATATTTCAAAGCATCTTGCCTTGGTTATGTTTTCTCCCCTTGCTGCGTCAAAATAATTGACACCCAGAATTAAGGATGGAAAAGTTTATTTTGTTCACAATTCCTGGAGATTTCAGCCCATATTTGGCTGACCCCAAGGCAGAGTGGCACATGGCAGGGAGCAACAGTTAGTGGCTATGGAAACAGAAAAATCAGCAAGAGCAAAAAGGAAGGAGCACTAGAAAACAAGGTTCTTTCCCTCTCTTTATCTTGTGTACAGGCCCCGGGCTGCATGTAACACTTACACCCCTAATTATAGCATTGGATCATAAATCAATCAAAAACTGAGGCTTTCAGGGGACAGTCAGCCACAAACTATAATATACCTCAAATGTAGCCATTTTATTAAAATTTATAGTTTAGTAGGTAAAGATACTGAATTTTTAATCCAAGCCATCAGTATTCTGTATCTTAATTGTAGAATACTAAATATTTGGCTGTTTCATAGATATCTCTTGTCTCTATGGAAGTTGTTTCTGCTTATTCTGTATGATGTAACTTGACTACCTCTATAAGGATTACTTGGATGCTGTCTGTTCAGAGTCTAAAACCTTATGCTGTCAATGTCAAATGAAAACTTTTAGACTGGGTCAGGAAACTTTATAATCTTTTAGTTACATATTTATTTGGTATATGGTCTCACTATGCAGCTCAGACTCATAGTGATCCTCCTGTCTCAACCTCCCCAGTGCTGGGATTACAGGCGTGTGCCACCATACCCAACTTTGGTCCCTGGCTCTGTGTGTCTGGGTCCTGGGGAGTGGGCTCAGCATGTGGTTCAGGGGATTGAACCTGACTTAGATTGTTGAGCTGTCTCACCAGCCCATGAGACTTTTTAACATTCCCAGCAGATGGCTTTGCTACACATTTGAGTAAAGAACTACAAGGTAGAATATTACTCTGATGAAGAGATATTTTTGTTAAGATTTTTTCTTTTGAGTAAGAAAGGATTATTCTTAACAATCAAGTGTAGAAGAAGTATCTAAGATTCTTGGATGCATCCTATTTGTAAATCTTGTATTTGTAGTGGTTGAAAGCAAATAGCATCAGATTTAATCCAATAAATCTCTGGGGATAGACATTTTGCACTAGCTAATTTAAAAAAATAATGTGATTTATTTTATCTCATTTTTAAAGATAATACAATGTAGTAAAAGACATTAGAAATGATACAGAATTCACTAAGCAAAATTGTAGGAATTCCACAGTGGTATTATATTGCATATTATTGTCTTTAGGTTAGTTGCTTACCAAATATAAGGATGTAAAATTGATCAAAAATAGTAAAAAGAAAAAGAAACTATTGAGATTTATTAGCTGTGTGTTTGGAAGTAGACCAACATGTCTGATGCAGTTTTAACTAATTGTACCATAATTAAGTAACATTCAATGGTTTAAACACACCATGATAAATTCAAATACGTATTTTATATTCTCCCTTCATAATGGAGAATTTAAAGTGTTTCTTATTTGAAAGTTACATTATGACACAGTGATCTGTAATAGTATTCTGATTTCCATTGTGGAATCACTGGAATTTTATTTACAGCCCAATCTAAGTACAATGTTGCTTTGTTGTATAGATATTTGATCTCTGCTGCATTAGCCTGCAGTGAGATTTATAATAATCTTATTTTGACTTTCTGTTTGTAGATCATATTTACAAATTAGTTTTTCTTTCTAAATTGTAAGCTATTTCTGATCAGTAACTGTACTTAAGGATTTTTCTACCTTAGAGTATTGTTATTTGGAGCCAGATAGTTCTGGAGTCTTTCTGAGGCACTTTGGAAGATTGAAAGCTTTATAGCAGCATCTCTGGATCCTACTTTCTAGATACCCCCTCTTCACACACACACAGACATCGTCATCATCATTTGACTGACAACCACCAAATAAATAGCAAATAGCAGTACTTTACATCTTTATGGGCTTTAGTAATTCAATCTTTTTCCCTTTTGTGCATATAGCTAAAGCAATAGAAAATAAATAAAGTGAGATAACTAACTTGACACCAAGAGTTAGAGATAGAATTAAGCCTAGCATCCAGTATCACTAGTTCATCTCCACTTTTTTCTAGCATCAGGTTGTTTCATGGAGAGACTAACTTAAGTAGGAAGCTTCTTTAATCTCACTTCATGAGCATTGAAGGTTACAAAACTGGGAGTTGCTCATGTTATAAACAAATTCTTCCACTTTTGAAGGAGTTGATGTTAGACTTTTATATAAAGCATCTTGTGATATGAAAAGTAAATTATGAAAATCTTAGTCAATTAGGGTGAGTTTTAATTTCAGCCTTGCTACTCAAACCCTATTTTCTTTCGAGTAACTTAGCATGCCTTCCCAAGTTTTTTTTTTTAATTTGAATTTTATTAGATGTGAATGTGCACCATTTTTTCCTTCACACAGTATTATTTGAGATACGGTTGAGGGATATTAAAACCATTTATAGGAAAGTCTTATACATACTGGTATTGGTATTATAGTGTGAGCCATGTCTGTAAGTTGATGTATCAGCACATGATTACTTAACTGATCAAGAATATTAAAGCCGGGCATAGTGGCGCACGCCTGTAATCCCTGCACTTGGGAGGCTGAGGCAAGAGGATCAGTGTGAGTTCGAGACCAGGCTGTGCTACAAAAGAGAGTGAGCTCAAGGCCAGCCTGAACTGCATAGCAGGAACCTACCTCAAAAAGACAAAAAAAAAAAAAAAGAATATTAAAAAAAAATGCTGTCTGTCTACCATTTAAAGATCTTCTTTATGCCAGAGTCTATGTTAGGGTTTTCTTTCTTTTCTTTTTTTTAATTTAAAATTTATTTATTCATTTATTTATTTACATATAGTACAAAATTTCAAAACCAGAAAAATTTACCAATGTTTACATATTTTCATCATTGGATCAGTTAGATTAATAGGTATCGGTGTATAAGATTGATCAAACAATTAAACATTAACACTTGCAATAAACATTTTTTTTATTTATTTACTTTTTTAACAGTTGAATGTTAGGGTTTTGTACATATTTCCTCACGTAAAAATCTCACCCATAGACTTGGAATGTGACAGGTATCTTCAGAAGGGAAGGACAATCACAAACCTGAAAAAAAATTAACATTTATATAGATAGGAAAGGGAGAAGTTAGAACCATAATGTGGGTCTTTACACTTGTATATTTGTAACCCAGCCTGCCTGTGTTTTAACTGTACCACCATTCCCCTCTAGGAAAGGGTAAGCCTGATCAAGTTCTTAAGCTTTATTGTAAATTAAAATTTAGTAAGAATGTTGGTTAAAGTTAAGAGCTCAAGGTGGTATTTGGGTAGGTGATATTGTGCAATTCATGCAACACTGTGATGAGCCACCACTGTATTTCCATTGATTTTTTTTTTTTTCACTTCTTTGTACATCAACTGTAAAATAATTCAAGCTATTACTATGGAGATATTACTGATAGAATATTTTTTATTTATTTTTAGGCAGTTTTTAGTGAATTTTTAACTGAAGAAAATAAGGGATTGCATTTACTTTCCTGTATAATTTGAGAAGGAGGCCATTAAGATGAGTTTATTCATATAATCTCCCCAAAATAATTTTTGGATTTTTGCTGTGAAGAATGCAATCTAGATAAGCACAGTACTGTTCAGTTAGAGTATACGTGACAGAATTAAATTGTAAATTAAAGATGGGCACAAGTGAATTGTGTAATTGCTATAAATTCACTTGTGTATTTAGAGGCAGGACCTGGATCTTCACAAATTGAATTTTTGTTATCTTTGCTGGTAGTCCTGCCTCAAATCAAAATAGGTGTTGGTCACAGATCTGTCTAGTCACCTCTCTCCTTATGGCTAAGGTAGAAAGTTAAAGCAAGGTGGAGAGATTATTGAGATTATTTTTCATAGATTGACATTGTCCTTCTTGTGAATTCTCAACAAGTGAAGAGAAGCTAAAAATTAATGAAATTAATGAGGTAAATGTCAATCACAACCCAGGACTAGTAGTAGATTCCTTGCCCCATGCACCACAGTACTGTGTATGTAAATATCCTGAAAGTGAGGAAAATTGGAGTGCGAGAAATTTGTGAGTAAATATATATGTTGTACTAATGTACTTTTGTAAATGTATTATATTGCATTGTTCCCATTAACTGAAAATACTTCCTTTTCTGTCCTAGTTACCTTGAGCCTTAAAGTATTATAGCATTAATTTGATAAATTGTTTTATTTCTCTACTGACATTTGCTTGTAAATATTTTTCTTTCATCACTTCAAGACAGTATTGTAGCTCATTTTCATGAGTGAGAAGATTTGAAAATAACATCTGAGAAAATTGCAACTATTTTATGTTTTAAAGTGCAGAAATTCGTGAATGTACTTGTGTACATAAAGTTGCTTTTTGACCATACAGTCCCTGTAGTATTTAAGTAGTTCCACATGCACAATTTATGTTTTTAACATTAAAACACACTGCAGTTCTCTCAATCCTCAGGAAACAGGAAAGAAAAAGATGGGCATTTACTTTTTGCATAGATGGATGAGGTCTGGGGAAGAAATGATTGCTCCTGGAAATGAAGTCAAATGAAAAGTACTTTATGTACTGATATTTTTTTCCCACCAAACTACCTTCTAAAATTAATACTCAAGGACTACATTTTTAAAAATTCTTTTCACATTTCTTTTTTTTTTTTCTCATAATATTGGTTGGATTTTTAAGTAATTATTTTATATTCAAATACCATTTTTTCTTTTTCTTATGACTTTTACTAGTTAAAAACAACATCGATATAGGTTTGTATAAATGTCTTTTTTTAATAAAAGGCTCATTTGTTACCTAGTTTCTCATTTAAAAAAAAATTTAGAATTATTTATTCTTTTTCTTATCAAGGCATTGCTTCAGAGTTTGGAGTTCGAGGTTACCCAACAATTAAGCTGTAAGTTGAGAGTTGTATGTTTATATGTGTATTTTTATAGTTCACTCTACTTACATTTTACATTTATTTCTGGTAATATTTTTCGGAGAGTCCAAAATTTGAGGTCAGCTTTATTTATTTATTTATTTATTTTTAGGTGAGGTATGTGATTCAAGGAGAGGGACTATCCCTTTTTGCTTTTCTCCATATTTAAGTAGTTGTCTTGTTCAAAGCTCATTCAGGAATTGTTTTGAGTCTACTGTGGTTTGCACTATGCGGGACAAAGATATACAGTCATAAATAATGATAGTTTTCTTTATCTTACTGGAGCCCAAATAAGTGTTATGCTTTGTCACTGTCAAATGCTGTACCTAACAGATATAACTTTTGTATAATCTGATTAACGAAAACTAAAATTAATGAGTATTACTTCTAGTCTGTAGTTACGGAGCAAGTCTGACAGTATATAAATCAGAACTGGTCTGATCATTCTAAAGGAATTTTTAAGTGATTGTGACCTTGGATTTTCTGATGGTCTTTATTAACTTTATTTTGGTAATGCATGGAGTTGAGAAATTGTTTTGGACATAGTTTTTATAATAAAAGTAATTTTTTAACATTTAAATCCTCAGTATCAAACAGTAATTTACATTTATTAATTCTTGGCTTTTGTGTTAACTGTCCTCTGCTTCTAACCTTTTTGTATTAAATTACTTTTTACTTTTCTCTTTAATTATACTTACTTTGTTATGCTTTTTGATTTCATTTTTTAATATTGGTTAATTAGACACATAATTGGCAGGGTTTTAGAGAATTGTCTAGGCTTTTAGAAAAAATATTTTTATCTGACTATTGTGGATGTTGGAGTATCTGTCAAATAATTGGCATGGTTTTGAAGTTGTGTGAGTTACTCACTTTTTAGAAGTATAGATACAGAACAATGTCATTTTTTTTTTTTTTTGCAGTTCTAGTAGCAAACAGCTTCTTTTTTATATTAAATATAGCATAATTCAAGTTCTTACCTTTTTTTTCTTTTCAAGGTTAAAGGGAGACTTGGCATATAATTACAGAGGACCACGGACTAAAGATGATATTATTGAGTTTGCTCATAGAGTATCTGGGTAAGTTTCTGCCAGAAAAAAACTTTGACTGTATAACATCAATATTTGAAAATTAGAGGAGGATAAGGAGATAACTCAGTGGAATAAGTACTTGCCTGGCAAGTGCACAGTCCTGAGTTAGATCCCTGGTACTGCTAAAAAAAAAGAAAGAAAAGAAAATTAAACTAGATATAAAAGAATAATTTTTTTTGTAAGTATTATGATTTGTATCTAGTTATCCCCCCCAAAGTCTCAAATAAATCATGGGGCTGTCAAGCGCACAGCTTGGGGTTGGGGCACAAAGAACTAGGGTGGGGCCACAGAGGTGCAATCCATTAAACTGACTGTATGTATGCGCCTCCCCATCCCCTGCTCCTAGGGCCTGGTAGCCTGTCTTAGAAGTGTGGAGTGGATCATCCTGGACATGGTAGTGCAGTGTCTTAAATCAGCCTGCTTTAAACTATGAAACTTCCTGTGAGCTGAATAAACCTTTCCTTCCCTAAGCTTGCATGAGAAGAGTAACTAAAACAGAATTTGATACCAGGAGTACTGTGCTCTTGACAGCCCTGTGATTTATATGAGGCTTTGGGAGGACAACTAGATGCAAACCATAACATTCTGCCCATAGAACCCCAAAGTCTAATGTATATCACTTTCTGCAAAAGGGATTTTAGTCCATCTCTAAGAGTTGCCAAAGTCCCAACAGTTTCATCATTGCTGAAAAGTCCCAAGTTCCAAGTTTCCTCCAAGATTCAAGGCATACTCTCAACTGTGGTGCCCTATACAAATAAGAAGTTAAATACATCCAACATTCAAAAGCATAAGATAAACATTGCCTTTCCAAAAGGTATACATAGGAGGATACAAACCATTGGGGCCAAAACAAGTTCAAAATCCAGCAGGACAGACATTACATACTATAGTTCCATGTGGCACATCTGAAGCAATCTGTGGCAAATTGTGAGCTCCATATGGCTCTGTCCCTATGGCACTCGTGGTGGTATCTCTGATGGCTTCTCTTAGGTCAGCTTTGTTCTCTCTTTTGAGTCTTCCTTAGATCATCCACATTCTTGGCTTTTCCAAACTTACAAGGTTTCCATAGAATAAGCTTCTTACACCTTTATACACTGCCCTCTCAGGCACACTGCTTGGCCTCCTAGGCCTACTTCTAAAATCTAGGTGGAAGCCTTCTTAATCTTAGAACTCCTGCATTCTGCATGTACCTAAAGCCAGTTTCATGTGGATGATGCCAAACACTGCTGCCAACTGTAGCAGTAGCCAGGCTTCCTTCTCTCTTAGCTGTATCGGTCAAGTGCCTTGATTCTGAGCACTCTGACCCTGATTCTGAGAAACAAATTCTCTATGCCAGTGCCATTCTATAATCTGCTGTGGCCGACGCCTCCATTCTGGAATATGGGGCTCTGTAGCTTTCTCCTGAAAGCAAAGTCCCTCACCCTTGTGCTGAGGCTGCAAAGGGTGAGAACCTGCCACCTACTTATAATGCCCTCAGGACATATTTTCTATTGTCTTGTTCATTCTGGGCAGTGGAAATCTCAGTTCTATCTTTGCAGTCCACAGCCTCCCTTGCACTTTCTTTCTGGCCAAACTCGCATTTTAAATCATTCTGCTGTGCTCGTTGTTCTTCGCTGTCAACATATTTTTAACTAAGAGCCCCCGGCGATAACCATGCTACTACGCCAGTTTTAAGATTTTCTTTGAATGATTAATCAGTCTTCCATGTTTGATCTCATTCTTAGGTGAAGTCTCTGGACATGAGCCAAATTCAGACAAACTTTCTGTCAAGCCAAAGCCTAAATTATCTGGAGTCTACCAACCAGTGCAATCTTTCTTCCCAGCAGTGATCTCCCTAGCCTGGTTTTTATAGGCAGGATTCCTATTATTTTTCTGGTCTGAGCTCTGACCAGTATCTCCCCTACAGAAAGGCTGAAGCTCTTCTAGCACTGCTCTTGTGGGCAGTATCTCCAAACCTTTCCTACCTCTTATAAACCATTACTAAAAGCAGGTAGGCCAAATGTAGTCAAGTTTAGCCACAGCAATGACCCCACTACTGGTACCAAATTCTGTCTTATGGTTGTTGGAACCATTATCTGACATGCAAGCTGAGGGAAGGAAAGGTTTATTTAGCTCACAGTTAGTGGAGGTTTAATAGTTTAAAGCACTCTGAATTAGATAGCATGACCTGTAGACACCGTGCAACTGTGTCCAGGTTGATCCGCTCCATCCTTCCAAGAGAGACCACTAGGCTGGAGTGGTGGGAGGGTGGGTTGGGGTGGAGTGGAGTGGCACATGCTGTCAGTTTAATGGTTCATGTTTTTGTGGCCCCACCCCTTGAGCTCTGTGTTGGTGCCTTACATGAGCCTTTGGGGGGACACCTAGACACAAACCATAACAGTAGATACCAGGGAATTGAACTCAGGATGCTAATACTTGCCGAGTATGTACTGTGCAATTGGAGCTGTATTACTGTCCCTTGAAAAATTTTTTGGAGACAAAGTCTCACTATTTATTCTACACTGGCTTTGAACTCAGTATATAGCCTGAGACTGGCTTTTGACTTAACAATTGTCTTGCTTTGCCTTTTCAGTGCTGGGATTAGAGGCATGTATCACTACATCGTGTTGAAAATTAGATGTATTTTAATAGACCATATTGAATGCACATATTTTATGAAGATACTTTAATATACTCGTTTATGAGAAAAATAAGGTTATGTAGTACAGTGCATAGACTGAAGACATAAGAGAACATCCTATAACTCAGTGGTTTCCCAAATTTTTTGTTCAAGGAGGTTATGGGACCACAGAGGAAAGGGATAAATGAAGTATAGTGTGTCTAAGGAAGTCAGCTAGAGAGAAAACATTCTTTCAGGCTTTCACAGACAGCAAATTGGTCAAGCAATGGCTGTGACTCATCCTGAAGGCTGACACTGACAGCAGTTCTACGAAGCATTGTACATGGTTTCAAAGTTAATCTTGAGGCGATTTGACCTTGGAAGACATAAAAGTTCAATGTTTTGTTATACAGTTCTTGCATTAACTTGCCCTTAACCACCCAGCAGAAAAGTTTAACTATGAGGCATAAAACATAAAGCTATATTAGTATGCTGAGCTGTAAAAGGCTTAAATCAACAGCTTTCAACATTTCCAGTTTCAACAGTAACCCACCGCAATTATGGAACACTGGACTACGTATACAACTACTTCTTCTTAGTTCAAAGAGAAGAATTTTTTTTCTTTCTTTACCAATATCAATTAGAAAATTTATCATGTCTACACCCTGTGCTCTGTATGACTACTACGAGGACAACAATATGCATTGTATCAATTATTGTGAATGTATTACTTACATGTTTTGAAACTGTCATATTAAAAGTAATTAAAAAACCTCAAAAACTCAAAAAAAAAAAAAAAAAAAACCCAGACATTTTAAATAGAGACTGTGTTTTGTATTGTATAGTTGTTAATCATGTTTAAATTCACTCATTTTTAAAAAGGGTTTTCTATAGTCAAATTTTATATGTTTGTTTGGGACAGAATCTTGTTATGAAGTTCAGGCTGGCCATGACCGTATAGTAACTCAAATTTTCCTTTAACTCAAAGCAATCCTCTTAGCTGCGAAGTGCTGGCATCATGGACATAACACTGTATGCTTGGCTCCTCTGGTGCATTTTAATACCTTTTCAAAGTTTTGATTACATATATATTCATGGGAGGCATTATTCCATTGGTAACTAAAGCCAAGGATGATAGCCTTTGTAGATAGTATGTTTTTATCTGTATACACATGAAATTTGAATTTATAAATTAAATGTACTAAGGGAATAACACTAATTGTAGAACAGTTACAACAATACAGGATAGTAACAGTCCATGGTTTCTCTTTGGTATCCAAGTTTCCAGTATCCCTACTACTATTCTTGTAGCTAGGATCCATTACTAAGTATAAAATAAGAGTAATTTAAATACACGCACTACAGTGCCTCCAGAGCAGGTCTGATAACTGACAGGGTATAGGTAGTGCACAGCTTGAATAGCCAGACGATGGGGTGATTCACATTCCTGGGCCCAATGGACTGAGACACATGTGATTTCTTGATATTACACATAACCATGCAGAATATGAAACTTATAAACTATTTATTCTGGAACTTTTCTATGTAATATGTTGAAACCATGGTAGACATGGGTAATTAAAACCATGGAAAATGGAACTGTGGAAAGGAAGCATCACTGTGGTATTTTTGTGAATCTTTATTATTATTATATCATTGTGTGTGTGTGTGTGTGTGTGTGTGTGTGTGTGCGCGTGTGTGTGTGTGTGAAATTGATGTCATGACCTTGCACTAGCCAGTCAGGCTCTGTGCCACTGAGCTAAAACCCCAGCCCTCTATATTGTAATTTTATTTCTATAGTGCCTGGTTTATATCAATTTATATTCCTTTTTTTTTTTTTTTTTTTTTTTTTTTTTTTTTTTTTTTTTTTTTTTTTTTTTTTTTTTTTTT